>APFE030647407.1:0-10825 GCA_000404065.3 Pinus taeda
TACAAATAAGTCCATTCTTCTCAATGATTTGTTAATGAATTATTTCATGTATTCCTTGGTCAATATGATAGACATGCTTTGTTTTATAATGAATATTCAGATGTTATGTAATCGTTTGCTTTGTTAGTGTATGCAGGTCTGAAAGTGAAGGAGGAGCTCATCTGGATCAGCAAGGCTGGACTGCTACAACAAGCATGGGACTTAAGGTAAGATCGAAAACATTTGAATTCTCGTAGAATGATGTGTATCTAGAGAAGGATAGCTCTTGTTTGGTTTGTTTGTCATTAGAGAGTCTTAGACTCCTAGGAAGGTTAAATTTGTCCGCAAGTATAACTCATTCTGTGTGACAATTCCCTTGACTAAAATAATGAAGAACAACAGCTATAGAGGACAAGTATCTAAAACGTTGAATTTGGACCCAATGTCCGACATGGTGAATGTCGAAGATGATCAACATAAAATGATTTTTGGGCCAACATCGAATGGTGAGTCTCCTGATAGTGGTGTGCCACCATTTTATATCAGTTTAAGATTGCATGATTTTGTGTTACATAATGCCATGTTCGATTCCGGAGCTTCTCACAATCCCATGCCCAGGGCAATCATGCATAAGCTTTGTCTGGACATCACCTGGCAATATCATGATCTCTATTCATTTGATTCCAGTAGAGTAAGATGTATATGTCTCATCAAAGACTTGGTTGTGAGTTTGGATTAGCTCCCAATGAAGAATGTTTTGATGGATGTTGTGGTAGCAGATTTTCCTCCAAGGTTTGGCATGCTTCTTTCTAGGTCTTGGGTAGCGAAACTGAAAGGGACACTACAACTAGATTTCTCCTATGCAACGATTCCAGTGTTTGGACAAATGAGGCAATTGTATCGAGAACAAAAAATGAAGTACATGATCACAAGCAAGGAGAAACCAATAAATCATGCAATTAACTATGTACATACAGATCTAGAGTCTTTTGTTTTGTATTTAGATAATTTCAATGATATAGATAGTCAGTTATTAGAAGTAGATAATTTTCGGAAATAACAGAAAATTTCAGAGAAGTTTTAAAGAAAGAATAACAAGAATAGCAGAACACTGTCGGGCAGTCAGATGAAAATAATGGACAACAAGCAGACAAGGCACAACAAACAGATTTCCAGCACTTGCAAGAGGAGGAAGAAGGTTTGTGGACCAAGTATTTCGATGGAGCAGTGGGAAATGATGGCATTGGAATTGGAATTTGGGTATGCAGTCCTTTCTCCGCCCCGAACAAAGTCCCTAGTAATGTGCGGGTATGCTCATACAAGTTGGCTTTTGAGTGTTCAAATAATGAAGCTAAGTATGAAGCTCTGATTGTTGGCCTAAAGATTCTAAGAAAGTTGAATGCTAAGAGGATTTCAGTTTATGGTGACTCCGAATTGGTTATCAAGCAGGTCAGAGGAGAATATCAAGCAAAGCATCCTAGGATGCGGGCTTACTGTAATGCAGCCCTAGACATACTAAAATTATTTTCAAAATACACCTTGACATGTGTGCCTCATATACAAAATAGTATTGTGGATGCTCTTGCTAAGGCAACGAGTAGTTTGAAGATCCCAATGAACTCTAGCAACAAATTCGAAATCCATGTCAAGCATTGTCTAACCATTCCAAACAATCAGAGATATTGGCAAGTGTTCCAAGATGATGACAAGATTGATGATTTTTTGCAAAACAAAGGCAAGTTCAAAGAGACCTCAATTGATGAAGAAAATGATGATGGTAAAGGTAATGGTACGGATGAGGTGCAAATGAATGAAATGGACGTGTTTTAGCTGAAGAATAATGTTATTCCTAAAGGCTTGATACCTCTAGAAGAACTCTTTGATCAAGATGATGTAGCCCGCAAGCCAACATTATAGCCAACAAAGAAGGCTGTGGAAGAGGTCAACATCGGAACAGCTGCTAATCCTAAATTGGTAAAATTTTCCAAAGCATTGCGACCAAAGGTCAAGGACAAATATATCAGTTTGATGTCTTCATTTGCAGATGTGTTTGCTTGGGACTATTCCGACTTAAACACATATGAAACCAATATAATTCAGCACACTATACCCATCAAACCCAATCAAAAACCAAGAAGTTGAGAAGGTTAAATCCAAAGTTGCTGCCATCTATTGAAAAGGAGATAAAGAGGTTGTACAAATCAGGGATCATTGTGCCCATCAGATTTTCGGATTGGATCTCTAACTTGGTGCTTGTACGGAAGAAGACAGGTGAGATTCACTTATGCATTGATTTCGGAAATGTCAACAGATTTTCATTGAAGGACAACTATCCACTGCCCAAAATGGACCATATACTTCAGCGAGTAGTGGGAGCATCTCGTATGTCACTGCTTCATGGTTATTCCGGATATAACCAAGTTTTTGTCTATGAAGATGACCGAGACAGGACAACGTTCACCACTCCATGGGGAATCTTTCGTTATGCTAAAATGCCTTTCAGGTTGAAGAATGTGAGTGCCACACTTTAGCGTGCAATGGACTTGGCTTTTGCAAATGAGAAGGATGTTTTTTTGGTTGTGTACCTAGACGATTTGTTGGTGTTTTCCAAATCTGATGAAGAGCACATGTACCATCTTAAAATAGTCTTCCAAAAGTGCAGAAAATATGGCTTGTTTTTTAATCCAAAGAAGAGCTTGTTCGCCATGCAGGAACACAAACTACTCGGGAAAATTATCTTAAAAGATGGAATTCGTATTGACCCAGTACATGTGCAAGCAATTCAGAAAATTGATCTGCCTCAGAATAAAAAAGAGATACAATCGTTCAATGGATTAATTTTCTACGCCACTTTGTACCTAATCTTGCTGAGCACCTAAGAGAGATGACAAACATGCTTAAGAAGGAAAGTCAAGTGAAATGGATGGAGGAGGCTGTAAAATCTTTCAATTTGGTCAAATTGGCTCTTTCCTCAACTCCAGTTCTAGTCAGCCTGGACTACACTCAGGATTTCGTATTGTTTTCATTTGCTTCAGAACATACTATGGCAGCGGTGTTATTGCAAAAAAGAGAGGAGCATGAAAGACCCATTGCATTTTTTAGTAGAGCTATAAGAGATGTAGCCTTAAAGTACAACATCATTGAGAAGCAAGCCCTTGCACTTGTAAAGGCATTGAAATATTTCCGGGTGTGTATTCTAAATTCTCACATTCTGGCCTATGTTCCCAATGCTACTGCCAAATATGTTTTAGTGCACACTGATCCAGAAGGAAGAAGAGGCAAGTGGATTGGAGTCTTGCTGGAAGATGACGTGGAAATATAGCCCACAAAGAAGGTGAAAGGACAGGGATTGGCGAAGTTAATGGTTGAATCAAACTTGCATGCCTTGGACATAAATCTGATTACTGCTATGTCCGATGAGAATGAGGAAGAATCGTCAATTCAGGTATCTAAAATGTTTTCTCTTTCTCTGTGGTATTCAGATATCATATATGTGCTTAAAAATTTGTCACCACTGCCCAGCATGACTAGAAACAAAGCAAGAACACTCAAGTTGAAGGCTACCAAGTTTTGCTTTCTTAATTTTGCACTATATTGGAAAGATCTTGGTGGCGTTTTGTTAAATTGTTTGGTGGAAAAGGAAGCGAATAAGTCATGGAGGACTGCCACCAATGAGACTGTGGTGGTCACCTTTTTTGGAAGTCAACAACAAACAAAATTCTGAGAGCAGGGTACTATTGGCCGATATTGTTCGCTGATGTATATAAGATGGTCAAGCGCTGTCATAAGTGTCAGATCTTCGAAGGAAAGCAGAAGTTACAGCCTCTACCACTCAAGCCCATAGAGGTGAGTGCCCCTTTCAAGCAATGGGGATTGGATTTCATTGGAGAAATTCATCCTGCTTCTTTCGGACATCATAGATGGATCCTCACAGCCACATATTATTTCATGAAATGGATTGAGGCGATTCCCACCAGACAAGCTACAGATGCGGTAATTATTTCATTCCTTGAAAATAACATCTTGTCTCGCTTTGGTTGTCAGCTAATCACCGATAACGCAACATATTTCAAATTAAAGGGGATGGTATAGTTTTGTCATAAATATCACATCATCCTGGGTCACTCAACTACCTATCATCTGCAAGGTAATGGATTGGTGGAGTCTTTGAAAAAATCATTGGTAAACATCATCAAGAAGCTGCTGGAAATAAATAAGAAGAGCTGGCATAAGAGGTTGGTCAATGCACTATGGGCAGATCGGGTCAGTTAGAAGAAATCCATAGGTACGTCACCATTTGAGCTTGTCTATGGAGTTGATACATTATTTCCTACCTCTCTCGCTGTCGTGGTAGTCAAACTTCTTTAGGAGGCCAGCAGTGAAGAAGATCCCATGTAGAGAAGGTTGAATCAAATGTTCCACTTGCAGCAGACCAGAGAAGAAGTTTTCAAGAACACATCCAAATTGCAACAGAAAATCAAGAAAATTTATGACAGAAAGGTGAAGGTGGACAAATTTTAGGTGGATGATGTGGTGCTGAAGTGGGATGCAAGGAATGAGGAGAAAGGCAAACACGGTAAGTTCGAGAACCTCTGGAAAGGTCCTTTCAAGATTATAGCATATCAGGGGCAGAATGCCTTTCTTCTGAAGGAAATGAATGGGGAAGATTGTCCAGGAGGGCCGATCAATGGTCGGCTGCTCAAGCGGTACCATTTCTAAGTTATTAATGCTGCTTCCATTGTCACTATAAATACCATTTTATTTTAGCTTTGTTAGCATTGGTCAAGTTAGCCTTTAAGTCATTTCAATGTCAAGTTTGAGTTATTTTTTTGGTCATTTCAGTTTCATAAATGAGTCAGAGTCCTGTATTATTTGTCAAAATGATGACTCCATAGCCCAATGGACGAAGGCACTATCTAGCTCTTCCATAGATATGCTATTCTTGGCACCTCCAAGGAGCTAAAAATCCCCCATTGGAGCCAATGTTAGAGTCGGTCTGGTCAGTCCTCCGTCAGAGATCAAAACTCTTTATGCATTTCATTTTTAAGTGTCTCGCTCCATCCACCTAGCTACATTCCGCTAAGGGCATGCCGTAATCTGATGGAGAAGGGCATGCTAGTCATTCCCCCTCATGTATGGCTCCTACTGGCTCAGGTCTTTTGTCAATAATCACCAAAGTCTATGACAGTCAAGGTCTGGTCCTTTAAAGGACAAAAGTCATTTTCGATGTTTAGGGCTAGGGATTCATCAATTTTGTCGTTAAACATATTCAATAAAGCCATGTAGGCCAGAGTGAGGCCCTTACATAGTTATGATTCAGAGAGATTCATCGTCATGTGGATAGACTTCGACTCTTCTTCAAAACTCTGTTTTGAAGAAAAGTCAAACAATGTCATTTATGACAAATTTTTCAAAAACGTTGTCAGTTGATTTCTTCAGATGTAGTCATGGTTTCCATGACCAAATGTTCTATCGTGAAATCCCTGCAAAGAGTGTCGAACATTTCATCATTTGAGCTAAAATTTCAAAGGGAAAGTGAAAATCAGTGTGTTTTAAAGTCAGTGAAAAAGTGTCAAAACATAACATTAGAAAAATGGGTTTTCGAGGAAGAAAAAATTTAATCCATCACTTCTACAGCTATATATGCAAGTTTTCATCAAAATCAAAGTCATTGTGCTAATCCAAGCCTTGGAGAAATGTTGCAAAGGGTGTGAGTGTGCATCGTGCGTGTTTGAGTGAGTTGGAGGTAGTTTCAAGGAGCGTGGCACATATACTCAGGGGCGCGGCGCATACAGAGGGTGCGACGCACACAGAGCCAGCCCTCAGTTCAAGTTTTCCATGGTCGTGGTGCACACCCAGGGCACGGCGCATTGGGTTTTGCATGCGGCGCACACAAACCAAGGGCCGAAAACAATGCCAAATCACTTCAAATATTTTGTGAAGCCCATCAACTTGAAAGGTAGGCTCTATGACATCACTTGTTCACCAAATTTTATAAATGATGTGGTGGTTTATAGTGATGTTTGAGTGCAACCAAATTCATAAAATCAACCACAAGAAATCACCAAAAACCATGATGGCTAGGGTTGCTAAGGTGTGGTGTTAGTGCCAATGTTTCAGTTCACCACTCATTTTCCCCTCACCTACCATTTTTTCCTATCCTCCCTTTCTCATTTTTCCTATTATCCCTACCCTAAAATACTACCAAACCCTCTCCCCTATCCCCCCACTCTTTGGCCAACATAACACCCCAAACCCTACCTTGTCAAAATACCCAAAACCCTCCCATATCCCTAAACAAACTTCTCCCTATAACCCCTATTCACATCATATTACTCCAACAATGTAAACTTTGAAACAGGAACTGGTAATCTTACCTGTCTCATAGAGATGGCAAAAAAATGACCTGATTTTGAAAAGGGGTGATGCAGAACACACATGTTTTTTTTAGAGCATAGTTTTTGGAACTTCAATTTTTTTCATGTACATTACGTTTTAGAATGGTAGTGATTTTCATGCTGATTTAAAAAAATGAGTATTCTGCATCACACCCTTTTTTTAAAAGACCTACTTTTTGACTTTAAATTTTCTAGTGTATGAAATGTAAATAATTATTTTCTAAATTTGATAATTTTTGAAGTGGTCGTTTTCTTCATATTTTCTTGTTTTCTATTTTAATTTTAATTTTTTTTGTAGTGGGGTTTTTATTGTTTTGCATTTTCAAGTTAGAAAGTCGATAGTTTGAATTTTAGATAATTTACATATTTATACATCCTTAATTAATTTTTCAATCCACATGAAATAATTGTTTCTAAAAAACAGTATTTTTTAACAATTGACATAAAAATAAACATTTTTAACATAAATATAACAAAAAAACTACAAGTTTTGATAATTTTTTGCTAGAATTGACATGTCGAAATCACAATTTTCATACGAAAATTTTAACTAAAAATGGTTAAATCATAGTTTTTTTTATGAATTTCATGTCAAAAAATTAATAATAATCATTTTTTTTTCAAAAATTAATTATTAACTTAAAATTCAATGTGAAAATCACAAATTACAAATATTGAACACATAATAACCTTAACTGATTGATTATTCTTCTCATAAAATGTCAAAGTCAAAACATTGAAAAGCTTCATTTCCAAGCATAACCTAAATTTAATCAACAATGTCATGTAATCCAAACTCTTCATCCTCCAGAGTTTCATCATTGTCTTCTTCCACAATATTTTCTTCTTCCTTTTGCTCATTTTCCTCTTCTAATGGGCCTTTGATGTCAGCGAATCTCCCACTGTATGTCTTTCCAAACATTCCATGTAATGGTGGTTGGGGTTCCTTTGCCTTTTTTGCCACATGTGATTCACTAAAGTCCTCTTTCTTCAACCCAATTTCTGGCATTGCATCTGGAAGAAATTGAAGAGCATTAATTCTTTGCTAAATGAAATTGCATTGTAATGGATCTTTCTCAATTGCAATGCAGTTTCTTCCTTTTTGAAGGCAACATGCTACTGTTGTACCTAATTATCAAGCACAAAAAAAATAATGAAGTAAATTAGTATAATGACATATTAATTAAAAAAAGAACATATTGAAATTCAATTCCATATAACAAAACCTAACTGAGCTAGAAAATAAATCCAGAACCCAATCTCCTTCATTTGAACATATGTCTATAAGATAGTTAATCAATAATTGTGGTTTTTGATAAATGTTAACTATCTCTCCTTTTGTTTCTTTGTCTTCATATGTTAGTTTTCTCACAACAGCATCATAAGTCAGTATTTGGCTATGACTCTTTTCGTCCACCCGATTAAAAATCATAGACAAATGGCTATCATCTTTTGCCCAAGTATCAATATGAATGAACTCAGTCATTTATAAATTGTTGATCTTGATTGTTAAGAAGATTTGACTTTTGCCTGTAACATGAAATAGTAAAAGTTCAGTTAACTTGTACATAAATGAATTTTTCAACGTTAATCTAATATACCTTTTAAACATCTTACCATGTAAGTTGCATCCTTCAATTCGTTTTCCCCTTGAAGCTTGACAATATCATTGCCAATTGTGTGTCTGAATGAAATGTCACAAATCTCCATAATGGTGATGACGTCACTTCTACAAATCCCGCAACCACTTTATTAAAAGTTTGATAAGTATAAGGGTCACTTTCATAGTAAATGTTTGGAATATTGAAACCATGGGGAAAATCTGCAATAACTAGGGCATAATCCCTTTTTGGTATGAGTTTAGCAATGTCTTCACAGTCGCCTTGTATTACTTGATATTGAATAGTGTCTAGCCCATTCCAAATGAAGTGATTAAGAGTTGGATCAAGTTCAACATTCTTAATATGTTGCTTCCTCAGTCTTTCAATCTTTATTTTTGCAATAAAAGTCTTGAAACTGTCTGATGCTCCATTATCTTCTTTTCTAATCTTTTATCAAATAAACAAATATATGTGTAAGTTTTAAATTAAAAATAGTACACAGATGAAATAAAACTGAATTTATAATTCAAGATACCTTTTTAAATGCAAGATAAAAAGCTTTTTAATGTTGATGTAGAACTTGAATCTGGATAGTTGCGTACAACATCATCCCAACTATCTTCATTCAACAATCTAACCATTTGTTCCTGAATTTTCATGTAAGCTTTGTGATTGCATAGATAAAGTAAGAAAAAGTTAATATAATGATATGTATAACAAATACTACCAAGAACATGTTTTATTTAAAAGATAACTATAAGCTAGAAATAAATAAAAATAATTCAGCAAACTTACTTTTGAAATTCTTCAGACATTTCTTCCAATGATAATTCCCCTGACCTCACACGAGATAATATTGTTTTGACAATTTTTTCATCTTTCACTCCTTGCATCGCCCTCCAAGGCGTGATGGTCATATCGTCTGGAAGTTGCTTCAGTTCAGGAGCTGATTTACTATTGCTACATATCAATGACTTAGACTTTTTGACTCTCTGGTTTTTAATGCCAATGTCTTCCCACATGCTAAAAATTTCATCAATCAACTTCCAAACATCTCCAATTCTAAATGCCAATTGGAAAATGTTATCAACACCTCTGAATAAATCATTATTTCTGTTGTCTTTTCCACCTTTTGACTTGGTTTTCTCTTCAATTTGATAGCCTATTTCCATACAACATTGCTTTCAGAAATCTGCAGTAACATTTATCCTATCCCCACCACATTTTTCTTGAAATTCACTATGAATAAATCTAACCCTTTGGATGAAAGTCATAGACATCCTATATTCATTATCTGAATTATGATCCCATACCACTAACTTTGCTTCTATTTCATTTAAACCAGCGTAAATGATACATTTCATTGTTTCAAAACGTGGGTTATTAGGATATTCCTCCATCAATTGTCTTTGAGCTTCTACAGAATAGTTCCCCCCAAACATATAATAATTGTATTCAAAACATTTTGACTTATCAAATGCTTCTTTGTTGGGAACTTGAAGTGGATCAACAAGAAGCACATAACTAACCACATGAGCATATGGATTGTACCTCATCATTGTCTTCAAGTTGTGAACATGCAGATGATGTGGCTTTCTGACTTGATATTGGCATTTTCCTTCACTTGCCTTATAGGTTTGTCTGACATTTAGCTGAAATGTACGACCACCATCAATTAAGTTTCTCTTTGTCAAATTCTGTTGAATGGCATTTTGCTTTGTTTTGATAATGCCATCATCTAAATCAGCTCCTGGTGTAATGATTTCTCTGCATTCTTTTGAAGTTTCACTAGGTTCTTGACTGCTGGTAATCATTACTTCAAGATCTTCAAATTCACTTTTCTTTGTCATAACATTCTCAACAGATTTATACTTGGGAATTGTTACTTTTGGTCTTTTACGACTTTTCTTAGTTCCAATGTCATCTTCAGTAATGGCAACATATGCTTCATTGTTAGTTTCAACTTCATTGTCCTCAAAAGTAACTTGTTTACCCGTGCTAGATTTATCCACCGGAGGCCTTTTTTCTGATTCTTTGGATGTAGTTTTGTAGCATCATAAATTACTACATTTTTCATGTTTTCCATATCTTCTTCTAACACCGAGTAAAAATTGCTGACAAATTTCATGATATCATGCATTATGAAATGAATGCCTCCCAACCTAATTGAACAACTTTGAACAAAATTCTGCCAAACAAAATATCATATGTCAATAAAAACAAAGTTAAAAAAATATAGTGAGACACTTTGAAGAACACAAAATTCAAATACAAATAACAATACTTACGATGTTTTGTGTCATCTCATTTACGATTTGTTTACACAACTTTGTAGATACCTCTCTCGTGTAATATAATGAATATGATAGTCGGTATTTAATCCTTTCATGTTACTTTGGAGCCTTTGTAAGTACGTAAACAACTTTAGTGTTCGGTAGTGAACACATATCTATGATTTTCCCCATCACCTCCAAATTTTCATTATTATTGGGTATATCAATATATAGATATATATTGACATTTGTACTTTCTCTTTCCTTCACATACCAGACTCTTGATGGAAATTTCACCTCTTTTGAATTTTTCCAGTCTGAAATTATCTTCTTATCACTTAAGGCACTTGAAAGATTTGTAGCCATGAGCTCAGGTGGAGTTCATTCGCCAATGTTTTTTGAAGATGCACCTTTAAGAGCCTTTGGTCCAGAAAGATTCATAGAAATTTTCTTTGATGCCATTTTCCTAAGAAATAAAAACCCATAAATTAGTAAATGAAAAAACATATTAACTTAAATTAACAATGAAAATATACCATAAATTTGTTATTTGTATACCAACCCATCCCCCTAC
>APFE030647407.1:14106-140114 GCA_000404065.3 Pinus taeda
GAGGTAAGAAGGCACATGGTGGCACGACGGCGGCTGACCCATGACTATTGGGCGATTGAGTTTGATTGGGCCCACCATGCTCATGATGGACGTAATTTTTATATTGGCTCAGAAAAATTATTAATTTAAAAAAAAAATCTTCTTCATTAAATTGATTTAATATGAAAACTTTGAAAGAAAAAAAAATTGAACTTACCTTTGAATTGCGAGAATTTTTCATTGAATATGTTGTTGATAGCAATATAGCTACCCCACAAATTAACGAGTCTTTCAACGAACTTCAGAAAACCTGGATGCGACGTGAGTAATAGTGATAATAAAATTTAATATATAAGTGAAATTACAGAGATGTTTTTCCGTACGATTAATGTGGGATAATTTGTTTTAAAATATTATAAAGCGAATATTGTAGAATTGTTTTAACAACGGATTGCATGTGGGATTAATTTGTTTTAGAATATATTATAAAAATTAAAATAAAAAAAATCATTTGTTTAGTAAATATTATATACTTTAACTATTAGAATAATTAATGTAACAAGTTTTAGTTTACAATTTTATTTTTAGTGATTTATTTCATAAAAAAATTTAGTTTACGTTTTTCAATAAATTGTTGAATAAACTAATGAAGGTAAATAAGTCTAACAAACTTTTAGAGGGAAATATTTTCGCGAAAATATTTGGAGGGAAATATTTTCGCGAAACCTTTTGGAGGGCATATTTTATTCTTTAAGCTATATAATATCCTTAGGAGACTCCATTTGTATCATTCAACATCTTCTATTTGAAAGGGATGGATTGTTCTAATAGTGAAGTTTCGATTTGTACACCATCAACATCTTCATCGCGTAACAACTCTATTCATATTGATGAATATAGCGGAAATTCTTTCACTATCAAGAGAAAGTCAATTCTTCCACTTAGTCCCCATTCTAAAGACTATGAGAGAAACACTGATGAAAGAGGGGATGGAGAATTTCAAATTAATAAAGAGTCATAGATTCCACTTAGTCCAAATTCTAAGGACTATAAAAGCAGCGATGATGAAGAGCATGATGGTGAAGTTCAAAAGAATGGAGTGTCATGGTGTACACTTAGTCCTAATTCTGAGGACTATGAGAGCAGCAGTTTTGATGTGCATGATGGCGAATTTCAAAATAATGGAGTGTCACGGTGTCCACTTAGTCCTAATTCTAAGGACTATGAGAGCAGTAGTGATGAAGAGTGTGATAATGAATTTCAAAAGAATGGAGTGTCAAAGTGTCCACTTAGTACTAATTCTAAGGACTATGAGAGCAGTAGTGATGAAGAGTGTGATAATGAATTTTAAAAAAATGGAGTGTCAAAGTGTCCACTTAGTCCTAATTCTAAGGACTATGAGAGCAGCAGTGATGAAGAGTGTGATAATGAATTTCAAAAGAATGGAGTGTCAAAGTGTCCACTTAGTCCTAATTCTAAGGACTATGAGAGCAACAGTGATGAAGAGCATGATGATGAATTTCAAAAGTTTGGAGTGTCACGGTGTCCAGTTAGTCCTAATTCTAAGGACTATGAGAGCAGCAGTGATGAAGCGCAGGATGATGAATTTCAAAAGATTAGAGTATCACGGTTTCCACTTAGTCCTAATTCTAAGGACTATGAGAGCAACAGTTATGAAGAGCATAATGATGAATTTCAAAAGAATGGAGTGTCACAGTGTCCTCTTAGTCCTAATTCTAAGGACTATGAGAGTATCAGTGATGAAGGACATGATGATGCAGTTAGTCCTAATTCTAATGAGTATAAAGGTAGCAGTGACAAAGGAAAGGATGTAGCATCTTTAATAATTAAACAATCACATTTTCAACGTAGTCCTAATTCTATGGACTATGAGAGTAGCACTGAAAATGCATATGAGGAAGAATGTCCATTAAACATCAAGTCAAATTTTCTATTCAGTCCGAATTCTAAGGACTATGATAGTAGCACTGAAGAAGGGGAAGATGAAGAGTATCCTCAAAGTAAATATTTGAAAAGCAGAGCTGATCATAGTGTGGATAACATTCCTCTTAATGATGATGAAAATCCTTATAAAAATGATGATCCAATGATGGAGATGTTGCCAAGAAATATTGTATCGAGGAGTAGGAGAAGACCTTTTCGTATCAATGCAAGTTGTTCTAGTTATACAAGGGGTAGAGGAGAATATCTGACGAGAAGAAGTTCTATTAGCGCTCTCATTTCAAGTGAATGTTGCCAAAAAAATTGCTTGAAACATATGAATTTCACATCTGCATTAGAAAGCAGGAAGAGATATTTCTCAATGAATAAAAGCATGCAAAATTCATATTTAGTTGGCTGCATGCAATCTACATTGTCAGGTTATGATTATCATATTAGGAATTTATTATTGTGTAGAAAAGCTTTCAAAATGTGTCATTCGATTGGGAATTTTCGTCTTTCGAGAATTCAAGAAAATTTGGAAAAGTATCCCACATTTTATTCAGAAGTACATCATAAAAGATAGTTTGGGCCATTATCAAATATGGCAATGTCATCGATGAAAGATTTATTTTCAAAGCATGGAGAGCGTATGCCAAATAGAGAGACAATACATATTCCAGATAAGTTTTCAAGACGGGAAATCTACAACTTATACAAAGAATATGCAGAAGGTGCTGAGGGACATGGCCAATTTATTACATATCAATACTTTGTGAAGATATGGAAGAAAGAATTCAATAATGTTCATATTCCTAAGAAGACAAGGATGGGGATTTGCAGTACATGTGCTTCTCTTAAATAAAAAAGGGACAAATGTGAAGGCTCGGAAAGAGGTAAGCGTTCATAACTTTAACTTTTAAAATTGTATAGTCCTCAATTATGAAAACATATTTCTTAATGAATTTCTTTTATGTTGTGTAGATTTAATTGTCAAAGAACTTCAGGAGCATCGCAAACAACAAAAAAATGAAAGGAAGAAGTTGTACAAGCATCGAAAGAAGTGTTATGATAATCTGAATAAATATTTGTGTTTGATAATTGATGGTATGGACCGGAAGAAAACACTTTTACCACATTTTTTTCGCACACCCGAAAATTTACGAGGAACATTTTATTCAGTTTCACTTGGTCGGTTGCATGGTCTTCAATGGGAAAATGTTGCCAAGGGCATACTTCACAACTCCAAATATTCATAATGATTCAAATCTAACCATAACCATAATTCATGATGTGATTTCTCATTGGTCTGGTAATCTTCCTAAAGTTTTGTATCTATAATTCGACAACACTTGCCGTGAAAACAAAAATTAGGTTGTTTTTGGATATCTAAACATGCTTGTTGAATTGAGAATTTTTCAAAAGGTAAAGGTTGGTTTCCTTCTTGTTGGGCACACTCATGACCATGTTGATCAGATGTTTAGTCGTTTTTCAGTCACATTGAGGAGGAAGGAAGTTGGGAGCTTGCCATCACTAATTGAATGTATTAAGAAATCATACATGCCAGAGCCTACTTTTGATGTGTTGGAAGAAACTGTTGACATGCGAAGGTTTATTCTGGGGTCATATGGTGAGGGGAAATGCATTGAACAACTTAATGACATTAGCTTCCAATATCAATTTTGTATCAAAAAAATTGATGGGAAAGCACTAATACGGGGCAAGAAGTTTTCAACTACTCCAAAATGGGCACCATCATCAGGTTTTCAATTTTTGAAGTTCATTCCAGATCATCCAATATTTGCATCAAAAATATTGTTATTACAATCAATTGGTGAAGTTCAGAATGCACGCAGACATAATAGAGATATAAATTATTCTCATTGCCTGGAAGAAATTAAAAAATGTATTAGATATACATATGAGTACTTTAACATTGCTGATTCAGTTTGGTGGGAGTCATTTTTCAATAAACAAAGTGATATCATTTCAACAACAACAAACGAAGATATACCTTTGAAAAATCCATTTATTTGGCCACAAAATGCGTCGAATGAACATGAGGAAGTAAACATTGTTGAACAGCAACAAAGTCAAGGTATTATTAATTCTTCACATGTAACGGAAAGAGAGATGTATATTGGTTCCAGAAGATCTCTTGCACAACATGAAGCCATGGAAGACCTTTATAGGGGTTCCGTACAGGATATTAAGGAGGGTTGCATGAATGCAGTGCTAGCAAATGGAGATCCCAGTGGCTTCCATTTTGGGTTGCTAAAGTTATAAAGGTCTTTAAAGAAAATGAGGATGTTACAGGTGTTGAAGTACATTGGTATGCCACAAATACACACCCATTCAATGGTGTGTATAAGCCAGAGATGGTAGTTGACAAAAAAAATGGCGGAAAAAGAAAAAGAAAGGGTACAAATATAAATCGCCAACGCACAGACATATTACAATTGGAGGGTGTTGACATACTTGTTTATGATTTCAATTTAACAAAGAGAGGAACTATTTGCTTCAAGACGATAGAGATTCTGAAAAGGTTGTTACCAGAAGGAACAGTGTTGACATGGGAGTCTGCTGAAACCAGTCGTAGATCTAGAAGAATTTTGAAACCTGGAATGTTGGGTATGCACGTGGACTCAGATGGGGCACTAGTTGATGAAAGAGAAAAATATGGAACATCTTCATCAGCATCCAGTCACTCATCTAAAGATGTTAATTTTGATGGTTTGCAAGAAAATATAAGTGATTTTGAATAATTGATGTATGCATCGTATCTTCAAATAAAATTAATGTTTTCCATATGGTGTTAAATGAGAAGTTATGAAGCATTTTTATGTTGTTGGATTATATGTCTTAATTATGATAAATTTCATTGTTTAAAATATCTACAATGCAATATTAAATTAGAGATATAATGTATGTTTTATTCAATATACAAATAATGACTTTTGAATTCATTTAGTGATGTAATTTGTTCATAATGTCATGGTTTCTTAATTTTATAGTTGAAAAAATTTCAATTTCTTTTGTATCTAGCATGTTATGGTTGAAAATATGTTAAATTTATACTTAGGAAAGAAAAATTATATTCTACCAAAAACATTAATGCGTTTTTTCCTCATAAAAAACTTTGTTTGAGAGATAAAAATTTGGTTTTATTAGCATTCTTAAAAATTTTGAAAATTGACCCTAAAAAAAAATCATTGTTCCAGTATCATCACTTTCATTTTGAAGCTATATTTTGCATGAAAATTTCATAGTAAATTTCATAGTCACTGCCATTTTTAAAACATGTTCAAAATTGACGCCTAAAAAATAAAAACATCGTTCCAGTAGACACACTTATTGCTTTTAGCACTATTTTTGATGTTTTTTTGGAGTTTTTTTGCCAGAGTTCCCGTTTTGAGTTTATACTTCCTGTTTGAAAGTTTACATTGTTCTTCGTTCCTAATACTCCCTGTTTCATTGTTCCCATTGGTAATAGATACCACAAAGGCACCCAGCCTCACACCATCATCAAAGGGCAGCCTAAGCACAGTACACACAGTAGCCATGACATCACAACATTCATCAATGTATGAGATGGAGACACCAAGTGACTCATCCTCAGAAGAGCAGGCTCCCATGAGACATCACAAGAGTGGAAAACATGTCAGGGATGAGGCCACTACCCTCACCAAATTACAAGCATGCCCTCTTTCCATGTCATGTTTCCAACACCTAGCATGTTTTGAATTTTTTCAAAGGGTGGCAAATGTTAGAGTTCATCATGAGTTGGCCCGTCTATTTGTGCTTCATCTACATGGAGGTCAGTCTATCCTAGCCGAGGTCACTTTCACATTGACACCTGAAACTATATCAGTGGCAATAGGCCTACCAAATGTTGGAGAACATTAGCGTAAGAAGAAGAAGGTGGATAGGCAACACTATGAGCCTTACATCAAGGTCAGATTCTTGAGTCAGCTCACAAGAGTCTTTCCCTTCAGATACTTGAAAGACGAGTATGCTCCACTCATGAAATTGATCATGAAATACTTCAGCTGTGAGGGAAGGTTCTCTCGACTATATGCCTATCACATTAGGTTGCTCATGCACTTTACTAGGGTGAGGATGATGAACCTCCCATTTTTCATATGCAAGAACATAGAGAGGATGAACACCTTCATGCTGCATAAGATCCCTCATCAGCAGCTTAACAGTGTCTATCACTTTGCTCTTATCCGGATTTTGGTAGATCATCAGTTGGGATTGCAGGGCATTGCTTGGGAGGACTTCATCTCTCATGACTTCTTCAGCGCATCACAGGTACTATGAGAGCCAGAGCAAGAGATGGGTGTTTCTTCTCATCAGTATGAGCACCATGAGACCACTACCATGCCATTTTTTGTTACATATCAGAGAGGCAATAGGCACTTGTTTGCAGCAGCAAAGCGAGTGTTATCTCCACCCAGGGTGGAAGGTGCCTCGCTTCCAGCATCAACGACATAGGTACAGGACAAGGGTAAGAGGCCCGTGCATGATGAGGGGCCATCAGGTGAAAAGGAGACCAATTTCATCCTCATTCAGGATGATGAGTCAGAGGCGGAGAATGCCAAACTCAGGATGACCATTGAGGAGAAGAACACGGAGATCCAAGACTTTTCATTCAATGTGGAGAGGGCCAAATGGATCATCCAGTATCTAGAGCAGAGGAAAAAGCAGCTTGAGGACCAACATGTGATCATGGAGCTGCAAAGCATTCGTGAAAATCGACAAGCTGCCCAGCAAAGGAGGATCGAGCTCACTACCTTGGAGCAAGAGATCAACAACGACCATGAGTTCTGGTTAGAGCGGATCAATATCCACCTGGAGAGACTACTGGAGAAGGCCAATAGAGACAAAACCATACTAAGGAGGATGGCTTGTCATTACAGGGCATGGAACATGAGTGCAAACGCCTGAATAAGGAGCTTGAAGGCTAAATTGAGCAGAGCAACAAAAGAGGCAAAAGATAAATATTGGCTTTGAATCTTGGCTGAAGCTTCTGTGGCCTAGCATAGTGCCTCTTAGAGAACCTCCAACCCAAATTTCAAGAAATTTGGGACAATTTTGGTCACTTGGAAATTTTTTGGTCACAAACACAGGTTTTTTCTCCCTTTGTGCCGCGCATTGGGAGCTCCAAATGGGAAATGGCTTGTATTTTTGGATTCAGTAGGAAAAATCGTGACTACTGGCACTCGGGCAAGAAATTTGGGCATGATTTGAGTTGCCAGGAGGTCAAAAACACCCAAAAAATGGCCTCACTGCCCCTATTTTGACACACAGGAAGCAGTCTTGGGAGAATGAAGATTTGGAGGGGCAAATGAGCTCCAAATTAAAAAATTCCACTTGGGATGGAAATTAGATAGGACAAGCTTTCCAACAAGCATAGTTGGGAAAATTTTGGACTCCTGCAAGTGCCTCAAAACTAGCCCCAAAGTGGCACGACGCATATAGGAAAAAAGGCCCAATTTGCCTCTATTTCGCGAAATTTAGATTCGCGACTTTTCATAAGTGGGCCCTCTCATCTACAATTCACTTTTTCGGCACCAAAGGTGGAATTTAAAGTATTTTCACTCTAGATGGGCTTCTATCCAAGTGGCAAAGGAAGGCAAACAGTCACCCAAGACATTTGTCATGTTTGTGACGTTGCACCTGTAGTTGATGTTTGGCTCTCCACCTTCATTTTGTAATGATTCAAGTAACTCCCCAAACCTTGGGCATTCTATCTCTTCATGGCACATTCTATATATTGTATGCAAACTATTTGTAAAGGGTTGGTTAGCTTGTAACTTCTGGGAGACTATGGGAAAGAAACTCTATTTCTTCATTGTATATTTTTATAGAGGATTAATGAAAGGCAGCGGCTCTGTTTCATGAGATTCATGTGGTTGTGAGTGTAGCAAATGTGTCTCTTATGTTTCATATGTATCTTGTTATGTTTCATAGCTCATTTCATATTCATTTCCGGTGAAATTTTCTAAGTTAGATAAGGTAGAATTCAATTTTATTGCTCTGCCTGTGGGAAAATTTCATGTTTATTGTTCTTTCTTCTGTTGAAAAGGATTCATGTGCACATGCCCTTTTCACTCTCCTAAGCAATCTCTCCATTCCACGTTGTTTCAAACTAAATTGCTGGACTCTCCACCTATATTGCCTCATGAAGTAATTTGTGTCTTTATATTAAATTCTCTGTTCATTGAGGTCCATTGGTCCCATACCATCCCAGAAACATAGTCATTCATAAAAATCGCTTCTTGTATCCATATTCACTTACTAGCCTAAGATAAATATTTCACTGTAAGTCATCTCAGGCATTTTCATTTATCTATTCACTGAGTGTGATTCGGAGAGAGCCCTCTCCTGTTCTGGTAGGGCTAGCTACCAGACTCAGCGTGGTTTGTGGTTACCCTAAATTTTGCTTTCCTTCGGCCTAAGGCAGATTTAGGTGCTAACACTGAGAGTGGAGGAACACTAGTGATGAAAACTTATACTCTGAAAATCTTCAACTCGGGAACTAAACTACCCTTCCCAAATTTGAAACACTAATATCTAAGCTGAACTTTTGATTGTGTTTGACTGAGTTGGCAAAGGGTGAATGATGTATGTCCATGGGGTAAATGGGGAAATTGCAGTAACATGCACAATTATTCAATACTTCCTGAAAGACCAAGGCCCTGTACTAGCAATGAACCGAAACATAGAAGTTGGATTCCTACCAGTGTGTTGCCAAGTGTTGTAGTGGCTACAACCACCCTCCAAAATTTTGGCCTGCATCAATTTCAGAGCCTCTCTTGAAGAGTTTCACTTAATGACTGCACACACATGGGTTCACTCTGTGAGCTCGTGTGAGGCTTTACATTTGCCTTGCTTGTTTATTGCACTCAAGTCTCTACATGTTGATGTCTAAGTCATGCTTGTGACTGTTTTCTCGTTATGCTCAAAGTCTTTGCTTTGTATGTGTTTGATGTGTTCACCATGAAAGCATCTATCCCACTCACACATGGAGTCACATTCACTGTCTCACGAGCGTTGTCTCAATCATGAATGATCAATCACGAGTGTCTCGCTTGTCACTTACACTTTCGGTCAGTCGTGTTTAACATGTGTATCTGGATGGTTTGGTCATTTCGGCATCAAGTCGTGCTGGTGTGTGTCTGTATGATCACCTATGCATCTTTCGACTATTCACACACTTAGTCATTTTTGTTGAAATTCTGATGACTAGACTCTTCACTTAGTCATTTTTGCTGAAGTTCTAATGGTCAAACTCTTCACTGACAGCCAAACCATCACCATGCTTTCAACTCGATTGAATATCAACTAGAACACTGCAGAAGCACCGAGCTAGTTCTTTCATTTTGTACTACTCGCAAGAATTTTAATCAGAACTCATGTTGACCACCTGGATAGTTGACTGATTGTTCATCTCAGAAATTGGCCAGTGCTCATGAGCAGGCCTCCCGCTACCCATCAATTAACTCAGCGCAAAAATTGTGTAGAGATGATCAGCAGGCCGACCTCCTAGCCTTAATGCTATATTCCCGGCCAACAACTCCCAACAATAGACTACATGTTCCCTCTAGGAATTACGTAGTTTCTGCTGCTAGTGATTGAGCAACCAACTGGTAGTTCCCCCTAGTAATTGTGCAAGTCTTGCTGCTAGTGACCCCAGAAGGAAACTTGTAGTTCCCTCTGTGAATTCCGTAGATCTAGCTGCCAGTGACCCCAGCAACAAAATGGCGGTTCACTCTGGGAATTGTGTAGATCTAGTTGCCAATGACCCCAAAAACCAATTGGTAGTTCCCTCTCAGAATTGCATAGATCTAGCTTCCAATCTCCTAGGCAGTTCCCCAAAAAAATTGTGCAATCCCTGCTTGCTGACCCCTCATGCAGCCCAGCCTATTCCTCTGGAAAATTGCACAAATTTGGATGTCTAGACCGTGCTGACTGTTTGTTCTGAAAAATGTGTAGAGCATGCTTTCCTTGCCTTTCAGTAGCCTAGACTATTCCTCCCAAAATTTGTGCAATCTTGCCTCCAAGTTGAGCTAGACCTTGCAGTGAGTCACTGTCGACTCAAATTGCTTGTATCCATCTCTTAGTGACTCTTGTGCATTTTTCATCAGAGGTTGGCCGGAGCCATTATCTCGCATCATAGCCCTACTACCTCTCCCGGTCACCCACATCTGAATGATCATGCGTCATGGTAGACTAGGAGGTTTTGGATTTGATGTCATCTCATCATGAGTGACTACAGGTATAGGTACACCCACAAACATGTCAAGATGACGAATGGGATGAATGAAGGGATCACATGCAGATGGAACCATGTTCACCAATGAATGAATGAATGAAGCATGCAAAGTGGATGAACTAACGAAGGATGCGAAGCGGACTTACGCAACGAACATGCACCTTTGCGAAGAAGTGAGCCTGTCAAGCCTTCCAACATGAAAGCAAGGAACAACATGCTAGAGCCTCATCAAGTGAACCCATGACTATCAAAGTCTCCACGCACTTCACCATGTGGAGGTGAAGCTATGATACACCATGAAGACATCCATCACTTAACAACATTGTGTCTCAACGTGCACTCTACCAACAACACAAGTGTACCAGCATTGTCTTGTCAAGTCATGTCGAGTCAAGTTATGAGTCATGTTTCCCATATCTCCACTATGGGCTTGTTGTCAATCAATCTAATGTAACGTGGAAGTCCAAGAGACCCACTTATTCAACATAGAGTCATGTAAGTCGGAAAGTCATGGAAGTCAAATAGTCATGAGGGTAGTCGAATAACCATAAGGGTCAGTTTCACCCTTGGCTATAAATACCCCCCTCATTTGTACATGAAAGGACATTTCACCTCAACTCCTCCCGCATAGCCAAGAGAGTATATAATCTTTCATTTGAGGAGTAAGTAGTGGCTCCAACGCCCCACTGACGAGGTTAGTGATGTATGGCGTAATGATGTGTCTTGGAAATTTTGCTTAATTCAAAAGCCTGTTAATAGGCCAACATGATTTCACACATTTATTGCATTTGTTGTAAGACTGATATTTAACACCTGTAATTCATGTTGCTTTTAACCATGTGTTCTACATCTAAACTGATTCATTTGTTGTAATGCATAACCTATTAATGGAAATGTGTTGTATATGTTATTAATGTTGTTTGGTCTGTGTCGACAACTGTGTCGGACATCACATAGACCTTTCACATGAACCTTGTTGTAATAATCATTGCACTCATCTCAGACTGATCCATGAGTGTTGTACATGTTATCTTACCTTATATGTCGTGACTGTCACATCCGAGTGGACTTCTCTGATGAAAGTTGTGTATGCCCTTTGTGTTGTTTGTTCCTAGCCGAGTTGGGATTGATCCCTTTCAACCCGGAACTCACCTTCACCTTTCCCCTCACAGTGAAAGAACCATTGACACAAGTACACTTGCACTTACCAGGCAGGTGAACCTCACTTCTCGAAGACAAAGAAAACCACTCTCTTGTGCTGATAAACAAGAGTTGAGTCAAATCCATCAAGCAATGACAACCGGGCCATCATATCGAATGCGACTCGCACACCAAATGGTGTGAGGTCTAGTTGGGACTTCATATCAGAATGATCCCATGTATGTTGGTGGGTCCAGCACCATCAACATACAGACAATGACATATTATTACATCATGGGCCTTTATATGAACTTTAAATCAAATGATATACATGTCATTTATAACAAAGACCAAAGATCTAAACAAGACCATGATAGTCATCAACAATTAACATACACCATAAATGATTTGCACCATAAGCATCTGTTACCTACATCCAGACTAGCAACCCGTATATGTCGATCATCAGTTCCCAAGATATGACAATGTAAATATCATCAACCTGTGACAAAGTATGCTACATATCAACTCATCCTCTTGATCTCATCAAGATCAACTTGCTCTGTTTCCTTAGTAGAAATAGCCTTATCATAACCTTCTATGAATCAACTAAGCATATGTAATATCTCCAAGCAGTAACACAAAATCATTCACATCATATCATATGTATGTGAAAACACCATAATCATCATCTATGATTATAACATCATCATCAAGAACTGCATGATCTTTCCATAACAAACTTCAATATATCAACCGTGTATCAACACTAAGGACTTTTCCAATATCCACATCTGATAAGCATCAATCATGATAATCAAACCTATCATCATAAAGTAAGAACTCATCATCAATATGTGACTGAATAAGCCATATATCCATAAAACCATGTCTTCAAATAGATATGTCTTCAAGAAACTTGCAATAACACCATTTTCTTGGCTAACCAACAATATTTATCAATATGAAACTTAAGTAATCATCCATGTAACCAGCATAATGTGTTTCCATCAAAGAGATAGCAATATTCATCTAGAAAACCATGAGCTCATAGTAATTTGTCAAGATTTCTTGATACCATCAACAACAACAATCCTCAACCATGTGAGAGCCCAGAACTATATGAATCATCATCCATAACTGCACCATATGAAGTGAAAGCATATTTGAAGGCATGATGACAACAACATAAGATAAATGACACCTATCAAATAATCAAGTTGTGTACTCAAGCTTTGTTCTCCTCCTTGTCCTTATGAAGATAACCATGTAAGAAACATACCATATGTACTGTATGCAACATCAAAAGAGTCATTCACAATCATCTATAAATATGATCTAAATAATAACTATTTGGCTCAAGCAATATAAGTATCATCTGATATTTTATCATAGGCAACTCATGACTGCAACATAGCATGATACATCATTTAAACACTTCATCACCATAAGCATCCTCACCATTTATAAGAATTGTTATGTACCAAAGACTTCTAAACATATTGCCAACAATGCATTATTAGAAGCATAGCATATTCTCCCCCTGAACCTGTGCCAACTGTTCACTGCTAGATCTTATCATTGCATATATTAGTAAGAATCATCAAGGAATCATCATCAACCAGTAATACATCAAGTCATCAACCATTTATGAGGATCAAAAGAACTTCCAAATAACATCCATATACTGTAATCATCAATCATCAAGACAGAACATATAATTGATAATTGACTGAACCATATCAGACCCCTTTTCTAAGTCTATCCCATAACTTCTTCATTAATCCAACATATACATGATTGTGCAACTTATAACTCGCGGATATACATGACTTGTCTTCATGATAACTGTGTATTAGAATTAAAACACTAAAATTTCATAGTTTCAGTTCCTCCTAAGTATGTTTTGTCTATATACGAAGCTATCCCACATATTTCTGATTGTGATTCCTTCTTCTTCCATCCCTTGGAGTGTGAGGATGTTTTCTCCTTTTGATATGTTGGCCAAAATTTTCTCTTGGATTCTTTTGCTATATGCCCAAACTTGTTACAATCGTAAGATCTTATATGTTTCATATTCCTTCTGAAGCAATCAACGGCTTTGTGACCAAACATATTGAAAGAAAAACAATATCCCTTAAAGTACTTGGAAGTTGATGATATTTATGTGTGATGGTTATTAGCTTGAACCATTCTAATTCTCCGTCTTGCTGCAACATGTCCAAAATTAAAAAATTAAACATTATTCATAAGAGGAAATAACTGATAATCACTTCCATAGTTAGGAGTAAATGATTTTCTTTGAAGTCTTTCTTTCCTTGGTTGTTGATGGGGTTGACTTTCAATCTCCTTATTGAGCATTTCAGGTTTTTCATTAGAGTTCCATTCTTTATCTTGTGAGCTAGATTCACCTTCAACAGTTTCATGAATAGCAAGAATAGATTTTATGATAGGAGACCTTTGACTACTAAGAATGTTATCCAAAATCTTAGTACTATCTTGAATTTGTAACATTGTATACTTTTCTTCTACTTTAGCTTTTAGGATATTAACCTCTACCTGATATTGCTCTTCCTTTTCAAGATACTTCTTTCATGATTTCTTCAACTTTTCTTCCTTCTTCCACTTGTTGTTTTAATTTGAGAATCTCATTTTCTTGATCTTCATCTGCTTGAGGTAGTTCTTCATTCTTCTTATTTGAATATTCAATATCTTCTTTTAGAGAGACTATCTCAACTTCAAGACTTTTATAGTAACTGAATCTTTCTATAAGTTTCTTTATTTTTGTATCCTTCTCATTTACTCCATTTCTCAATGATGTCACTTCATCCTATAGCCTTTGACATTGATCCTCCTTTTCTTTGTACTGTTTCCTTACTTTGTTTCCTTCCTTTAACTGAGCTTTTAACCTAGTAACTTCTTCTGTGTAGACACATTCCCATTTATTCATTAGGTATTTTTGATCTCTAATCGTGTCTGTGAGCTTTTTAAATTATACCTCTATTCAATTTCTTTCTCTTTCATCCATAAGAGAAAATTCAGTTGTTTCGTTGTCACATTCATTATCTTCAAATGAACAAAGAAATGTATCACCAGAGGACAACAAATTCGTACCTGATAATTATTTTGCTTGTTCATCTTCATTATAAGGTGATTCTGAATCTAAAGAGTTGCTTCCACATAATGGTTAACCGTCTCTCCCACTATCACAGTTCCCTTGAGATGTCTTTCTCTTTTAAGGTGCTTTTTTATTTTTCTTCTTTCCCATTATTACTATAGATCTCCTTCAAGCAATCAAGCTTCTGCCAAAGGACCTGCTCTGATGCTAATTGTTGGGAATAATACTGAGAGGGGGGGGTGGATCAATATTTAGAAATAAATAATTTTTTTATTTCCATAATCATATTTATATACGCTACTTCAGTGAAGGGAACTCGCGTGTGCACGCAATTGTTCTTAAGGAAACCCATGTATATCTAGTGAACTTATGATTAAGTTAATTCATCATATGTTGATGTTTAATCAGTGCATCAGTACTTTATTAAACATTAAACAGTAACCATGTGCAATAATAACAAAATAAACCATCACACATAAGAAACACACATGAACACCAAGATTTAAGGTTCAACCCCAATGTGGGGTAAAAACCACCTCCTGTTGTCGTCTCTGTCTTCTTTTAATATAAGGAAAACCTATTTACAATCTTGTACTAGTGCAGACTCATACCAGTATGTAGGCACCCACCTAGAAAAGGCTACAACCTTCCCTCATTCTCCAGCTTCTATTGGAAGGGAGCTACAACCCCCTAGCTCTTGTACTAGCTGATATGTTTATTAGTACATAGGTGTCGGCCTATAGAAGTTTCCAACCTTCACTCATTTTCCAGATGCTACTAGAAGGGAGCTCCAACCCCCTGGATCTTGTACTAGTTGATATGTTTACCAGTATGTAGGCACTGGCCTACAAAAGGCTACGACCTTCTCTCTTCCTCCAAGGACCATGTTTCATTAATTTTCATATTGGATACTCTTGGTACACTAAAACACAATATGAAGGTCATGTTTCATCCAATTTTCATACTGGACCCATCAGTAACATTGAAGCTCAAAATCAATCACCACTAGAATAAAAACAACAAATACATTTTCATCAACCAATCATTGAAACTCAATCATCAGTCTCTAATATAACTGAAACCCAATCATCAATCTCTGAATCAACCATAACTGAATTAATCAATCACTGAAACCTCTAACATACTGAATCAAACAATCATTGAACCTCTAAGACAACTGAATCAATCATTCACTGAGACCTCTGACATACAGATTCAAACAATCACAACTGAATCAACCATTCATTCAAACTTAATCAAATTCAAACAATCAACTGGAACAGATAGATCATTGTAGACAATACATAGATCCGAACCTAGAACACTGCATCAACAACTGGAACCAACTATAGCCACAAAAGTCATGTGTCAGAATGTATACACTACTTCAATGAAGCCAACCTATGTGTATACACTAATTCCTTTAGCCCAACCTGCATATACCTCCAAAGATACTAAATCATAAACCTCTGAACCACAAATTGTACCAATCAATGAAATTATGAAGATCTACTGTCAAATTACAAAGTTATAAGCAGATAGTAGCAAAGATCGCTCTTCTCTTTTAATCAAATAATCAATCAAACTCAATCTCCTTATACAGTCAATTCTACTTTCAGCTCTAAAGAAGACTTCATTGACATACAATGGTAAACCAACAACACTGATCAAATAGATCATTCATTTCTGAATAACATACTTTTATTTTGCATACGCTACTTGGAAGAGCAGAACCAGTGTGTATACAAAACTTCACCAAAGATAAACAGTGTGTAGATCTCCAAATACTTACTTATAACTTCGCAGCTACTCCATACTTCAGTCATGCGGATAAAACGTTTTTTGGCTCTTAGATCTATCCTATCGATTATCACATCACATAAAGATAAGTCATTATGATCATGATCCATCATTAGATCTCATCCATCATCAAACACTCAGGTGCATACTTAGTCTCGATCAAGTAAAGCATCAGAAACCCATAACATGCATAATTGCTTTTGATCTAACACTTCATAAGATATTCATTACTTGTGCTCTTAGTCCTTTGATCTTCTCCTCCTTATATAGTTTTAGCCTTTCTCAATACCTCAACCGAAAACCTCAGACCAAAACCTTCATTTTCCATCCCATACATGATTTTTCTTCTGTGAAAGTGAATGCATACATATACACTCCTTTTTTTCTGTTAACCCACATGTGTATGCTACTTTTTGTACAATGAACCTACTTATACAACTTAACATACCTGAAACATTCTTTTCTTCAATTTTCTTAATTCTGATTTGAAGTCCTATGTTCTATCATCCTGTTTGTCTTTGCCATTACTCTGTTACCTATGAATAGACCTGTTATAATTTGATTTTCCATCGTACATCACTTCTAAACTAATTGCTTTGAACTTCCCTACAATTTGTCACATCTGTAAATGCAACTGTCATGCATTCTATCTCATCCTTTTTATACCTTTCTCAATTAGTCGAAAATAGGTTGTTATAAGGACACTTGTTATCAAGGACAACACACACTACCTCAATACCTTTGACCATTATTATGTTCCATCATTCTTTCACCTTTGATCTATCTGTAGATTCATCTCGTTACAATATTCTTGTTCTGCTACAAGTGGGTTTCCATCAAGTACAACACATTCATCATAATGCGAACAATTAAGGTATGTTTTGGGCATAGAAGTGAAGCAAAAAGAAAATGGAATTTATATTTCTCAAGAAAAGTATGTAGCAGAAATTTTGGAGAGGTTTAATATACAAAACAGAAAGTGCGCACCAACTCCAACTGTCATGGGTTGAAGTTGAGCAAAGAAGATTGCAGCAACAATGTCAATCTGACATTATACAAAAGTATGATAGGCAGCTTGATGTGTTTCACCACCACTAGGCTGGATATAACGTATGTAGTGAGTATGGTGTTGAGGTTCATGGAGACACCCAAGGAGACGCATTTGCAAGTAGCGAAAAATAATTCTAAGGTATGTGAATAGGACAAATGAGTATGGCATTCTCTATGCCGCAACAGATGATTTTAGGCTGGTTGGTTACAGTGACAATGATTGGGCAGGAAGTGTCGATGATAGAAAGAACACGTTAGGATATGTTTTTCATTTGGGTTCTGAAGCCATTTCATGGGCCTCCAAGAAGTAGCCAATAATGTCACTATAAAAAACATAAGCTAGATATGTTGACAAAATAGTAGCAGTGTGTCAGGCAGTTTGGAAGAGAAGGATGTTGAGGGATCTTCACCACGACCATGAGGGAATGACAACTATTTTCTGTGACAACATTTCAGTGATTGCATTGTCAAGTAACTATGTCTTTCACAAGAGGACCAAGAATATTGATGTTAAATATCATTTTATTAGAGAGTTAATTAACAATGACGAAATTGTGGTGTAACACTGTAGGTCACAGCAACAGTTTGCTGATATTTTCACAAAGCCATTGGCACATGAATTTTGTTTATCTCAGAGATTGTTTATGAATTATCAATGGTAGAAGTTGTGATTAAGGGGGAGTGTTGGGAAATTAATCCCAACCACATCATTAAACACTCCAATAGCAACCATACTTGTCAGAAATATTTTGTATATTATGATTTTGTTTGCAGGCGGAAGGACTGAAGGTCTAAGAAGAAGTACATCGTTGACCATTCCGCAAAACATTGGAGAGTTTAAGGCTCTTAATGAATATCGGTACATAGGTATGGGAAAAAATTTACTCCGCGACTGTTATCGACACTCCACAACACTTGTAAGTTCAGAAAACCATTTATTATGTAAAATCACACATATTGTGTATCAATGTTTTGCTCTATCATGAATTGATAAGTCAAAATGTAGGTCTTGGATAAATATGAATGAAAAATTTATTTTCAAAGTTGAGCGAGAGAGAGAGGGCGAAATTTTGAGAGGTAAAGAGAAAATAGTAGAGAGAATTTTCTTGGTCACGTGAAAACAATAATTACTATGTTTTATTGTGTGTTACTCTACAACCGTGGTGAAGAGTAGATCGTAGTAAGATCTTTCTTATTTTACTTGGAGCAGCAACCTCCAATTTATCATGCGAATGTATTTTCCTATGTTTTGAAATATAATCTGAAGTTTTTTTTGTTGTGCTATGGTCTTAAACTTTTACAAGTAGATTTAGTGCAACCATCTTTCTATTACTCTATTTTTCTATTGAGTTTTGTGTTTTAATTAAGCCTCTATGTAGTTGCGATTTCCTTGCCATAAATGAAGACTTGTCTTGGCACAACTGATTTTTGAACGATAATCCTCTCCTCTACCCCTGTGAAAATTTTCTAACATGGTATTAGAGTGGGTTAAACTTTGTTAGTGCAAAAACTAGTGTTTTTACTAGAAATTAAAAATTGTTTTGAGGCCATATTTTTGAAGATTATTTACCGGTTGGTAGAAATTTATTTTTACTCAGACATGGAAACTTCAAGCAAAAGCATGAATAACCCTCAGATACCTCATTTTAATAGAAAAAGTTATGATTATTGGGCTATTACAATGAAGGCCCTGTTTTCTTCTCAAGACATTTCGGATTTGGTGGAGAATGGCTTTCAAGAACCAATAGATGTGGTAGCATACAATGCCTTGTCACAAGTAGAAAGGGATTTGTTGAGGGACAATATGAATAAGGATGAAAAATACCTCTTCTACATTTTAAAATAATTTCATGAAAGTATTTTTCCAAGGGCTGCAATGAAAATGAAGTACAAGCAAGCATGGGACACCCTCGAGACAACCTACCAAGGCATGGAAAAAGTGAAGAAAATAAAGCTACAAATGCTAAGGAGAGAACTTGAAACAATTTATATGAAAGATTCTGAGAAAGTAGAATCATTTTTTACACATATAATTGGGTTGGTTACTCAAATCAGGTTTCATGGTGAGACACTTGAGGAAAGGAGAATAGTTGAGAAAGTGTTGAGAACTTTGACAGCAAGGCTTGATGCCATCGTTGTGGCCATATAAGAGATAAAGGATGTCTCACATTTCTTAGTGGGTGAGCTTCATGCATCTTTAATGTCTCATGAACATAGACTAAATAGAGCAACAAGCTCCTCAACGGAGAATGCCTTCAAGACATAAGTTTCATTTGGTCAAGGTAGATGTAGAGAAAGATGATATGCTAGAGGAAGAGGAAGAAGGCCACATAGAGGTGCAAGAAGAAGTCGTTCAAGCTCAAGTTGAAAAGGTAGCAATTAAAATCCATGTCAAGGCCAAAGCCAAAATCAAGCGCAAGGTCAGAGGTATGATAAATCTCAATTTCAATGTCATTACTATAAGAAGTATGGTCATTATGCAAATGAATGTAGAAAAAAGGAATATGATATTAGTAACAAATCAAGTGTAAATTTCACAAAAGAAAATTAGGACCATGATAGCATGTTTTTATCTTGTAATGTAGCACAAGAAAATCAAAGTAATATATGGATCTAGATTCAGGGTGTAGAAACCACATGTCAAGGAACATATAAATGTTTTCTAATCTAGATGAAAGTGTGAAATTTGAAGTGACATTTGGGACTGATAGAAAATTCTCTGTCATGGGAAAAGGAAGATTTAATATCCTAACAAATGAAAGGGAGAATAAGTACATCTCAGATGTCTACTTCATCCCTGGTTTGAAGCATAACCTCATAAGTGTTAGACATCTCATGCAAAAGAGATAAAATGTATCTTTCAAGAATGATGAGTGCACAAATTTGGATAGGCCTCCAAGCAGAAAGCTGATTCCAAAGGTTCAGATGAAAAACAATAGAACGTTTCCGTTAAAGATAAGATCATATTTGAGTGAAGATGGTGCACAAGCACAATTATCAAAGAACACACAAGCGGATGGAAGAAAAGATGCATATGTCACACAAGTGAACTGTCAAAGATGAAAATTGCTTATGGAATGTGAGATTTTCTCATCTCAACTTTGGAGGTTTGAATTTTGTACATAAGAAAGGCATGGTGAAGGGATTTCCACTCATATAAAAACCAAACAACCTACGTCAAGGATGCATCATGGGCAAGAAGCATAGAGAGACATTTCCAATAGGAAATTCAATAAGGGAAAAGGAACCTTTGGATATTTTCCACTCATATTTATATCGACCAACGGAAACACCATCAATTGGTGGCATCCATTATTTATTTACCTTCATAGATGACTAAACAAGGAATACATGGGTCTATCTCCTAAAAGAAAAAAGTGAAGTGTTTGAGTGCTTTCGCCAATACAAGGCTCTTGTTGGGAAGAAAAATGGACACTACAACAAAGTCTTTAGGACTAACAGAGGTGGTGAATACATCTCAAATGATTCCCTTCGTTGTTGTAGGGAGCTTGGAATTCACACGAAATTTACAACAAGGTATACACTTCATCAAAATGGTGTCGCAGAAAGGAAGAATAGGAATTTTATAGAAATGGAAAGAAGTATGTTGAAGTAAGAGCATTTTCCAAATGATTATTGGGCTGAAGTTGTCACTTGGGCAGTGTATATCATGAGTAGATTTCTAGCCAAATGTGTCAGGAATGTATTTCCTAAAGAGGCATGGAGTGGAAGAAAGCATAGTGTCACTCACATGAGATTCTTTGGATGTGTGGCATATGCACATGTCTCGGATCAGTTGAGGAAGAAGTTGGATAGCAAGGGGGAGAAATTCATATTTTTTTTTATATAGTGATGAATCCAAGGCATACAATCTATACAATAAATCAACCAAGAAAGTCATAATCAATAGAGATGTGTGGTTCATAGAAGAGGAATCATGGGATGGAAGTTTAGAGAAGACAGTCAATTTCAAAGCATGTATACAACATGAGGACAAAGAGGGATTGACAACAACCACCAATTCCTCAACAATGACTCCCTCTACTCCTATTTAAGTGCAACAAAATAGGAAACAAGTAACACCATGAACAAATAATAGGACAATGTCACGCAGTCAAGCCACAAAGCACAACACCAAGCGACATGTCAAGCCCATCTTTAGTAAGCTCAAGAAGACCAAAATTAAGAAATTTAAATGAGATTTATGAGCAAGATCAAGTTGATAGTAGTGTTGGTCTAAATTCCTTATTTGTATTATTTTGTCATGTAGATGACCCAATCCATTTTGAAGATGCATTCAAAGAAGAAAAATGGGTTGCATCAATGGAAGAAGAAATAGAAGCAATAGAAAAGAATGATACATGGGAGCTAGTGAACCTTCCACAAGGAAAATACCTCATTGGAGTGAAGTGGGCCTATAAGACCAAGAGAAATTTTGACGATAAGATTGAAAGGCATAAATAAAGGCTAGTTGTCAAAGGATACAAGTAGCAACATGGAAGAAATTATTCAGAGATGTTTGCACTAGCAATGAGGATGCAGACAGTGTGTACAATTGTGGTCATTTCCGAACAACATAGATGGAAAGTGTATCAAACGCAGGTAAAATAAACACCCTTGAACGAAGAGCTGAAAGAGGAAGTGTATGTTGTGTAACCACCTAGTTATGAGGTAGAAGGCCATGAAGACAAACTGTATCGGTTGAGTAAATCTCTTTATGGGCTGAAGTAAGCACTACATACATGGTTTAGTAGGATAGATGCTTATTTGTTGGAAAATGGTTTCGACAAATGTGATGGTGAACCTACTCTCTACATAAAAGAGAGTGATGGTAAGATTCTAATTGTTGTCTTATAGGTAGATGACTTGATTTTTACAGCCAGTGATGATTTCATCATCGGTGATTTCAAACAAGTCATGAAGAGTGAATTTGAAATGACTAACTTGGGGTTCTTAAGGTACATTTTGGGCATAAAAGTGAAGCAAAAAGAAAATTTCATCTTTATTTCTCAAGAAAAGTACGTAATGGACATTTTGGAGAGGTTTAATATGCATAACAGCAAGCCCGCACCAACTCCAACTGTCATGGGGTTGAATTTGAGCAAAGAAGATTGCAACAACAATGTTAATCCGAAATTATGCAAAAGTATGATAGGTAGCTTGATGTATTTAACTACTACTAGGCCACATATAATGTACGTAGTGAGTTTGGTGTTGAGGTTCATGGAGACACCTAAGGAGATGCATTGGAAAGTAGTGAAAATAATTCTAAGCTATGTCAATGGGACAAAGGTGTATGGTAGTTTTTATGCCACAACAGATGATTTTAGGTTAGTTGGTTACACTGATAGTGACTAGGCAGGTAGTGTCGATAATAGAAAGAGAACACTAGGATATATTTTTCATTTGGATTATGAAGAAAATTCACGGACCTCGAAGAAGCAGCCAATAGTCTCACTATCAACCAAAAAAGTTGAATATGTCACTCCAACAGAAACAACATGTCAGACAGTTTGGATGAGAAGGATACTGAGGGATCTTTGCCATGACCAAGAGTGAACAACAACTATTTTCTGCTACAACACCTCAACAATTGAATTTTCAAAGAATTTTATCTTTCACAAGAGGACTAAGCATATTGATGCTAAATATCATTTTATTAGAGATTTAATTAACAATGATGACATTGTGTTGCAGTAGTGAAAGTCACATGAACAATTTGCTGATATTTTCACAACACCATTGGCACATTATTTTTATTTGTATTTTATCTCAGAGATTGCTTTGGAATGGTAAATGGAGGTAATTGTGATTAAGGGGAAGTGTTGGAAAATTAATCCTAACAACCACATTAAACACTCTGACAGCAATCATACTTGTGAGAAGTATGTTGCAGGTTGCGATTTTGTTTGCAGGTAGAAGGACTGAAGGTCTAAGCAGAAGTACATCACTGACCATTCCGCAACACATCAAAGAGTTTAAGGCACTTAATGAATTTTAGTAAAGAGGTATAGGAAAACATTTACTCCACGACTTTTATCCACACTCCACAACACCTAAAAGTTCACAAAACCATTTATTATCTAAAATCGCACATATTGTGTATTAATGTTTTTCTCTATCATGAATTAATGAGTCAAAATGTAGGCCTTGGATAGATATGAATGAAAAAATTATTTTCAAAGTTGAGTGAGAGGTAAAGAGGAAATAGTAGAGATATTTTTGGTGGGCACGTGAAGACAATATTTACTATTTTTTACTGTGTTACTCTACAGCCTTGATGAAGCGTACATCACAGTAAGATCTTTCTTGTTTTACTTGGAGCAAAAACCTCTAATTTATCATGTGGATGTATTTTCCTATGTTTTGAAATATAATCTAAAGCTTGGTCTGTTGGGCGATGGTCTTAAACTTTCACAAGTAGATTTACTACAACCATCTTGCTATTACTCTTTTTTTGTGCTCAAGACATTTGGGACTTGATGATTAATGGTTTTCAAGAACCGGTAGATGCAACAACATACAATGCCTTGTCACAAGCATAAAGGGATTTTTTGATGGAAAACAAGAAGAAGAATGTAAAATCCCTCTTCTACATTTTTCGAGCAGTTCATGGAAGTATTTTCCCCAGGTTTGTAGCAAAAACAAAGTCCAAGAAAGTATGGGACACCCTCCAGATAGCCTACCAAGCCATGGAAAAAGTGAATACAACAAATCTACAAATGTTATGGAGAGACTTTGAAACACTTTGTATGAAATATTCTGAGAATGTAGACTCATTTTTTACACATGTAATTGGGTTGGTTACTCAAATCAGGGTTCATGGTGAGACACTTGAGGAAAAGAGAATAGTTGAGAAAGTTTTGAGAAGTTTTCCAGCAAGATTTGATGCCATTGTTGTGGCCATAGAAGAGACAAAATATCTCTCATAGTTCTCAGTGGATGAGGTTCATGCATCATTTATTTATCATGAAAATGGACTAAATAGAGAAGCAAGCTCCTCATTGGGGCATGCCTTCAAGACACAAGTTTCATTTGGTCCAGGTAGAGGCAGAGAAAGATCATATGCTAGAGGAAGAGGAAGAAGCCCACATAGAGGTGGAATAAGCAACCCTTCAAGCTCAAGTGGGAGAGGTAGCAATCAAAATCCAAGTCAAGGCCCAAGCCAAAATCAAGCACAAGGTCAGAGGTATGATAAATCTCAAGTTCAATGTCATTACTGTAAGAAGTATGGTCATTATGCAAATGAATGTGTAAAGAAGAATTATGACATTAGTAACAAACCAAGTGTAAATTTCAGAAAAGAAAATCAGAACCATGATAGCATGTTTTTAACTTGTAATGTAACACAAGAAAAACAAAGTGATATATGGGATCTAGATTCAAGGTGTAGCAACCACATGTCAGGGAACATGGAAATGTTTTCCAATCTAGATGAAAGTATGAAATTTTAAGTGACATTAGGGGATGATAGAAAAGTCTTTGTCATGGGCAAGGGAAGAGTTAATATCCTAACAAAGAAAGGGGAGAAGAAGTACATATCAGATGTCTACTTCATCCTTTGTTTGAAGCATAACCTCATAAGAATTCGACAACACATGCAAAAGGGCTATAATTGTGTTTTTCTAGAATGACGAGTGCACAATTTTGGATAGGCCTCCAAGAAGACAACTGCTTACAAATGTTCATATGAAAAAAAATAGAATGTTTCCACTAAAGATAAGATCAGATTTGGACGAAGACAATGCACAAGCACAACGATCAATGAACTCACAAGAGGATGGAAGTAAAGATGCAGTTGTTACACAAGTGAAGTACCATGCAAAGTTAAAAGATGAAAATTGGTTATGGAATTTGAGATTTTTTCATCTCAACTTTGGAGATTTGAAGTTGCTGCATAGGAAAGGCATGGTGAAGGGATTTCCACTGATAGAAAAATCGGACAACCTATGTGAAGGATGTATCTTGGGCAAGCAACATATAGAAACATGTCTAGTATGAAAGTCAATAAGGGCAAAGACACCTTTGGAAATTTTCCACTCATACTTATGTGAACCAATGTGAACACCATAAATTGGTGGAAACCATTATTTATTGAACTTCATAGATGACTACACAAGGAAGACATGGTTCTATCTTCTAAACCAAAATATTGAAGCGTTTGAGCGCTTTTACCAATACAAGGCTATTATTGAGAAGAAAAGTGGACACTACATCAAAATCCTTAGGACTGACGGAGGTGGTGAATACATCTTAAATGATTTCCTTAGTAATTGTAGGGAGCATGGAATTCAAAAGAAATTTACAACAAGATAAACACCTCAGCAAAATGGTGTCGTGGAAAGGAAGAATAGGGCCATTATGGAAATAGTAAGAAGTATGTTGAAGGGAAAGAATTTTCCAAATGATCATTAGGCTGAAGTTGTCGCTTGTGCAGCGTATATCATGAATAGATGTCCAACCAAAAGTGTAAAGAGTGTAGTTCCTAAAGAGACATGGAGTTGAAAAAAGCATAGTGTCACTCACATGAGAGTCTTTGGATGTGTGGCATATGCACATGCCCCAGATGAGTTGAAGAAAAAGTTGGACAACAAGGGGGAGAAATGCATATTTGTTGGATATAGTGATGAATCCAAGCCATACAAGCTCTACAATCCATCAACCAAGAAAGTCATAATCAAGAGAGATGTGAAGTTAAAAGAAGAGGAAGCCTAGAATAGAAGTTTATAGAAGACAATAAATGTCAAAGAAAGTGCTTCTCCAAGCACGCATCAAAGTGCAACACCAAGCAACATGTCAAGCCCATCTTCGGCAAGCACAAGAACAACAAAATTTAGAAATTTAAATGAGATTTATGAGCAAGATGAAGTTGATAGTAGCGTTGTTCTGCATTCCTTATTTGCATTATTTTGTCATGTAGATGACCCAATCCATTTTGAAGATGCAGTTAAAGAAGAAAAATGGGTTTCGACACAATAAAATGTAACCAATTGATAGTTAACATTTTCTACTTATTAAATAATATAATCAACATATTAATTGTTTGTTATTTCTTTGCATTACTCTAAACTCCACCCATCACTGCAAGGTTTTATGTTATTGAATGATATTGCAGAATTATTTGTTCTCATATAGCTTTTGCATGTTTCTCCTCCCCACAATGCTACTATACTATCTACCCATGTGGTATCTTCATGTAATCTATTCAAACCATAGTGCCATCAATATCCTATAGTATCATCCTGTCTAGACACTCAAACTCAATTCAAGTTTGTTTGGATTATTTCAAAAATTATGTCTTTATACCTAGTCTATGAAGAGCACAAATTATAGAAATATTTAGCCATGATGATTTTTTTAATCTGTTTCTATTTTTTTGGCTAATATAGATAGACAATCAATCTTAATGTTGATACCAAAAAGTCCCACTGTAACTCTCCATTTCACTATTTTCATATTGTGGAAAAAAAATAGTTGGGTGAAAGTATGATTAGAAATTGCAGTAGAGTGTCAATCACTAAGCGATACACCTTTGCAAGGCCGCCCATTATCGGTTTCGCTATATTTTCTTTTGAAATCCTTGGTGTGGTTGAAAGATGTGCGGGTTGGGAAGAATTAGTGTTGAATTGCCCTTTTCACTAATCAAATCATGGATTTATGGGTTATAATTTTGTGAGTTGTTTCAATTTACATGATTTGTTTTGACTGGAATTCATGCAAAACAAAAAGTGTCAAATGGGGAAGGAATAAAAATGAAACTCAGTTACCGACAACTAAAAGCCTGAACTCACCTCTTATACCTACCTATCTTCTACATCCCTAACCATTATATTCTTCATTGTCCATTATTTTGTTTCTTTAATTGTTATGTATGACAAAAGTCCAAAACCCCTATCAATCATTGTAACGTCTCCATATCCAAGCGCAGGTTACTCTAAAAGATCATGTCAGCCATTTATCTATTGTGTTACTGTCGTGATAAAGTCTCCATCCCATCCACAAATTCCTCACATAAATCATGTCAGCCATTTTATCAACCACATCATTGTCATTATTAAATTCAATATTCTATGGTTTAAAATGATTTTTGACCTGGTTTTAGGTAGAATTTTGATATCTAGAAAAAAAAATCTTTGAGATCGTTTAATGAATTTTCCAATATCATTGCATATCTTAAAATGGTGGCATAGGTGGCTTATTTAAAAATAATCATTTCACACTCGTATCTCTCGACATTTCGCCTGCAACATTAGGGAAGGAAATTATTACTACGATGCTAAAAGCACTAAGTCTATCATTTGGTAGTGATGCCATTCAGAACAATTCCCTCCAATCATTAAGTGAAGGTTTGCATAGAGGCGCTTCACCACGAAGCCAGCCTACAATCCCAGTTTCCCTCGAACTTCTGATTGTGAGACACAAAAAATAGCTAAAACAAATGTTAGTGCATGCAATTTACTTCAAAAAAGAGAACACATGCCCACAGAAGACCACATCATCAATTCAAACATATCATCCATTCACATGCTACAGTTGATTCGCCACTAAAAGCACAATTCCAATTTATAGTTTTTTTATACACCTTGTATATATCCGTCCAATGTGATTTAATCAAATTCTTAATAATTAATATGCATAACGACCTAGAAACAATATTGTTGTGGAACTTTAGAGAAACAAAAGTGTTAACAAGGTTTATAAATTCTGAATTTTTTACCTGGGCGTGCAGAGAACACAACGTTTGCCGGAATATGTCATTCAGTTGACAACATGGCGCATTCAACTAGTTTGTCACACCGTCCACGTTCCCCTCATGGTGGCTATGTTGGTTACCTCATTTCCCAACATTCCTCTAGTTGCAGGCTGACAGTAACCCTCTAACCTACAGTCGAGCTATATCCTTACTTAAAAGACATTATATCCAACCCGTAAAACCCAAGGTCGATAAATCGGACCTCATAATGTAATAGCTACAGACATTATTTAAAAAAAAATTTACAACCTCAATTATGTGTTGCATGAAAATATACAAAACATGTATGCTCCTTATGGAACCATCTCTAGCTTAGTGGATACGAAAACAGATAGAGTGATATTGAAAATCAAAGAGGGAAACATCAATCCTTGTCGATCAAATTACACGTGGTTTCTACAACACATAGGAGAGATGGGGTTAAGACTATGCTAGTGATGGAAGGATCGAGATAAATGCTACCCACACTTATTGCTTTTCTGAGATCAAAATCAACAGATAAAACAACATAAAGGTGGCACTGAAAATAAAAAATGAAACAATCATCATAAGGGTGATTTCCTTAGTTAATTAAATTGGAAAGTGATGTTTTGCTTTAAATCTATCGCTAAACCAACATCTAATACCCTTTTTCTTTATAAACTTGAATTATTTAAGGATAAATCAATAAAATTTAACAAACAACAAATCATAACCATGTGTACATTGTGGTTAATTTTCCCATGGGATTTGGCTTGACTACCTTCACTTTATCCCTTTGCCACTTCAAAATCGACCATGCAATGGAGGAATTGGACCAGGAAAGAAACATTTACATTGTACAAGCCTCTTCTCAATATTTTTAACTAACAACATTGGTGTTGTTTGCTTCTGCTCGGATTACATCTTGCAAATGTCACAACTTTCTTATCGTATTCCCCTTTATTTAGTTACTGTCTTCTCATCGAACCCCATGAATTAGAGTTTGAATTTCCTTTGCTAATGTTTTTTTCATTGCTTAAGGAATGTAGGGACACACATTTACTAGAGGGAGGTAGGAAAATGCAAGTTGCGAATTCAAAACCCAAGAAAGACTAGGAAGTCAAAGTTGATGTTTGACAAAGTTGCATGCTAAATACTAGCGACTTCCCTATCCATGACATATTTTATGATTGTGTGGGGCTTATAGTCACCAATCTACCACTGTTGTTATGAAATATTTCTAATGTTCAACTAACAACATTTTGGAGGCTTATTGAATGCAGTTAAGGCTCTCTCACAAGCTAATATGGTATAGTTGAAATTTGCGTTGGTCATGGTTTTGATATGAGACGCTGAACTCCAAGGAAAGGGTGAAATCTTACCCACCCGAACCACAAATTTCTATTGAGGTACAGAAGCTTCAGTTCCACATTCAACACTAAATGCAATACACATAGAGTATGAAATATTGTTACACCAATCACTTGATCTTGCGTACATCATTTGAATCTGCCATAAGCCTTCTTTTACAACTACCAACATCTTTATAAATTGTAATAATAAACTTTTCATCAATATTTATATATATAAATATTACTTGAAAACCTACCTATAGGCATGTAAACTTGAAAATTGATTGTATCTAGTGATCTAAACCAGGGTTTCAAAGTACTTTTTTTTTAAGTGATCCCCTTCAGCAAATGGGAAACAAAATCAGTTACACGATTGTCAAGCAATATAGGAACTTCATTTTTCATTCAAATATCACCTTAGCTATTCCAAAATCCATCCTTTACACAACCCCAATTAAAATTATCTTTGATTTCAAATAATCAATATAATATTAATATGTGTATAGCATGAAATATGTTATATTATATTATATTATATGATATATGTTATTGTTTCGACATCCCCCTCCAATAAATAATTTTAAGGTTTAATTCAACCTTTATGGATTCTGTAATATTTGTCTTATAACAATTTATAACTAAACCCTTCATTAAACTTCTTAATGGCGTAGGACCTAGTTTAGGACCTTCATATATTAGAGAAGTGGATTAGAACATAGGCCGAAATATTGGAACTTAGATTCTTCGATACCATTTGTCACATACCTCCTTGATATATTCTTAAAAACCACATATTATGTTCCTTCACTAAATTTAATTTTGATTATATTAAGATTCAATAGTTATCCCATGCATCCGTATATAATCATCTCGTTAACATAGGAAATTCTACTCATGCATCGTGGTCACATGTAGATTATTCCATTAGTCACATGTTCCATATAACTCCTTCGTCCAATATTAATAATTTCCTACTATTCTCCTCTCACTATATCTACACTTGTATTCAATAGTGGACACATGCATAAGTATTCAATCATCCTCTTAAAGATAACACATACAACTATAAACATATTTTGAGAGATTGAAAAACCTAAAAAGTAAGGAGTAAACATACAACACATCCCATGCAAGTGATTCATACAAGAGAAATTGGAAAGAATGTCACTTGGAGAATCGAGCACCGCCACCCAACCTAGAATTGACTTCCTCCAGTTCACCCCCGAGCTGAGAGCCCTTGCCATGGATAAACTTCCTCCTTTTGATCTCTTGAATGGGTATTTAATACCATTTTTCATGATATGGTTTCAATTAGTGGCGTCCCACTTTTATGCATATCTTTTATCCATTTACCTAAGATTTTCTTAGAAAATCTTTTCTTTCTCTCCCGTGAGACATTTCCTCATAAAAGCTTTCCCTCCTCTCCCGCAAGGCTTTTGTGTTTTTCTTAACTTACAATATTTATCCAATTAAGTAACTTAATAGATATTTATCTCTGATCCATTAATTTTATATAGATTTGGATCTAGAAGTGTTATCATGAAAGAATTATCCATTCCCATTCATCAATGGGATTTGGCAATAATCTCATCTCTTGGTGTCTCACTTTTCCAAGAGATTAAATTATTTTATTTAACAATAAATTATTTACTTTCATTGTTACATATTAGATCTAGCTTTTCTTAGCTTAGGTCCATAGAGTGTTACATAGAAAGGAGGGGTGTTACAACTTTCAAGGTACCATACACTACCCATCATTGATGACACCATGCATGCAATGAAAGTAAAGTATAATTCGAATTGATAAGCCAAAGCCTCACCTACCAGTCCTCGTGAGGAATTCTTCTTGGACTTCTTGAGCGGAAAATTTGTAGCAAAATGGCCTAGTTCATGACAATGAAAGCACTTAAATTTCATCATGTCTTTCTTCTTACCTCCATGGCAAGAATCCCATGTGGAGTGGGACGCCTTCCCTTTCCCTTTCCTTTGCTTACTCGCTAAGACATAGTTTTCTGCATCATTAGTCTTTGACGATGAACCATCTCTGTTGTTCCTTCCGATCTCCTCCTACATCAAATCCAACCACAATCGTTCCTAATCTGGTAGCTTCTCCCTCCCATTAACAGAGTCCTTATAGCTATTCCAACTCTTGGGAAGGCCTAGGAGAGCTAGGCTCATCATATCATCCTCGGTGATGGTTCTTCCAACACTTCCAAGCTCATCACAACAGTGAGTGAACTTGGTCAAGTATTTTGGAATGGTCTCAGCCTTCTCCATCTTGATTTTTCGAAGTTTTTCTTTCAGTGCCAACTTCCTATGGTCACTGTTGTTATGGAATAGGTTTTTCAATGCTTTCTACATAGGATACAGATTTTCCTTCCCATGGAGACTCGAGACAATGTGATCTCGAACTCCCTCAAGGATTATCTACCTCACTTTCGCCACACACTTCTTCCATTTAGCAAGATTGTATGTATCCGATGTTGTTGGCTTAGGAATGTCTCCATCAACGAATTCCTTCAACCATCATCCTCCAACACAACATCCATTATGTCCTTCCAGGCTATATAGTTTCAGTTTCCTTCCAAGGCATACTCAAGTCGCAAACCGTAGAATGCCATTTGTCAATCCTGAAGTATGTATTGCAAATTCGAATTTCACCTTTAACCCAAAAATAAAAACTTTCAAATCCCCTATAGTATATTTTCTTCAACTCTGATACCATGTAGATTTTGCTATAGGTTCACACCCCACGTAATTTCCTAAAACACAAGAAACCAATGATTAATGAAAACAATAATTAGCAAGAGGAATAAAATCAAGGGCACATAACACAATATTTATCCATGGAAAGCCATAGCTTAAAAGCCTGACTATCTATTGCATTAACTGGAAATTTGAGTGATAATACAAATCTTGTTCTCATAAGAACAATTTCACACAAGTATGACCAACTCTCTACCTCACAAGCCCGAACTAACCGACACTTAGCTAAATTTTGCTGCCTGTTGGGCCCCTATTTCCTTGCACAATTCCTGTGAGGAATAATCTATATTTAATTGAGAATTCCTTCTTCCATAACTACAAATCCAAATCAAGTTCCTCTTTTGATTACATGCATGATCTGTACAACTCAGATCACTCTATAATTGATAGTACGATGTCCCTGCACTTTAGTGTCAACTGGGTATTTATCTAAACTGAGTTTCTCATGAGGGAATAATTAGTTATCTAGAGTAGCACTAAGGATGCACCAGTGCACCAACTCACTACTAGACCTCTACTAGTTCCACAAACAATTAGAACTAGTTTAACTGTTTGTAACTCAGTTAAACTGACTTATCTAATTACAACTCAAATAAACTCATTGTGGACCCCTAAAAGTTAGGGACAACATATACATGACTACAGAAATACATCCAACTCGAAATTCCCAATCTAATTAAGCTAATTAAATTTAATTAGCTATTTCCAATTTGCTATGAGAATATAATTCAATTTTAATTCACAATTTAATTTAAGGACAAACTAGATTGGAATTTCTTGTTGCCATTTCTGAAAAACTCTCAAATTGACCACATCTGTGAGCATAATAATCGTCTCATGGATTATATATTGGCTTTGGAGCGCCATTTCCTTGCTTCCTACAATGACTACATCACAACATTCCAGTGGGTGAGCTCCCATGAGCAAGACAAGAAAACATTGAACACAACGCATGACTTGACTCCCACGCGGACCTTTCTACAGTGTGTCTTTTGGGAGATAGCGTGGTTGCCAACATTGCACATCATGTGGTGCCCTGATGTGCCAACATGGAAGAAGGAAGTCCCATGAAAGTAACTAGGATAATACTGTTGCAACCAAGGAACGCACATGTTTAGAGCGCTATTGCGTGCATGATGCATTTTTCAATCTAAATCTGAATGACACATATTGGAAACTATCGCTCCCGGTGGGTAGTGATAGAGATCACTCGTTCAAAAAACCTTGGAACCCCATAGTGCCCAAGCTCAAAGAGATTTCATTGCCTCCATTGGTGGTGGCCATTAGGGGCAGAGATATGCTGAGAGATTGTGACCACAAGTAATATGACTGGTTGAAGTTATGCAGAAAGAGCGTTGAGTGTTTGTTGGCGGAGAAGGAAGAGCATGGATTCTATGTGCTCCAACCACACTCTTTGTATTTTGAATGTCTCATGCAACAAATATCACATTTCATCTCCCATTTCTTAGTTATAGTATTTCAAACAAGAGAAATAATCGTTTGTTGAACCAAGAAGCTTGAATCTATTCATGTGAAATGAAAAGAATGTATCCAGATGGGTTTCTTGTGTATTTCGTGGGATTTCTTCACTATTATTGAATCATGTGAATTCTAGTTACGAGTCTAGAGGCATCTGCCAGTGATCCTAGAATTTAATTCGAAAAAGTTAATAACTGTAAGAGGAGGTTACCAAATATGCATTTCTCTTTTTATATCAACTAAATATTTGCATTATGGAATATTGTGAAATGTTTACATATGAAAATGGAATATTTTGGTGGGTGTAGGATATGATTTGTTAAGGATGTCGAGAAGGTCAATCCATGGATAGGCTAGACCATCATGTTTTGTGTTTTGAGCACTAATCCCAAAATTTGAGTCTAAATATTTCAAGACTTTTTAGGCTATTCATTTTAACCAATCCAAACTTCTTCTAGGTATATTTTTTTGTAATCCCACCAATATTTACAGATAAGTGGATTGATAAAGCAAAGAGAATTATTTGTTGGATAAGTTGTGACATTATTAAAAGTACATGGTAGTGGCAATTAATTTATACTACAATCTCTATTATTTGGCTTTATCCTTATCCCATGGTAATTACAACACATGTTTTAATTATGATTAATATTATGATGACAATAATCTAGTTCAGAGTATCCAATTTTTGAAATGTGAATTATTTTTTATATACAAAATTCTATATATATATATATATATATATATAATATATATATATATATATATAGAATAATCATAACATCTTCATTAGTATGTTTATATTTAAATTAATTTAATTGATTACGATTGATTGATTATTGGATTTTAGTTGAAAGAGTATTATTGAGAAAGATATTTTACAAGTTACATGGATGAATTATGTGATGGTGGTAAATTAACAATTTTCTTTTTGGTGTTAGGTTTTCTGTCCATGGAAAACTCACATTTCATATAGAAATGATTGCTAGGGAGCAAGAATGTGGGAATAGAGTGGGAAGGATAATATCAACTCCTTGTGTTAAATTAACAATATTTAATAATTATTAAGATGAATAATAAGAAAATACAAATATTTTGACTAGACACCTACAAAATCCACAAATATGTTTTCTTCATATTTCATACTTTTTACGTTTCTTATATTTTCATATTGATTTAGTGTGAATACAAGGTGATTTGGATTACCATTGAAATATTTGACTAAAGGTATATCATATTATAGTGTAGTGTATATTGTCTTTCTTACTATTAAAAATTTATTTCCCAATCCTATATGTTCCACATAATTCTATTTACATTTCAATATATGATTTCAGTTGTAATATATTATATTTATTTTAGTATTTTTATATATTTTAGAGTTATCACATAAGATAACATAAATTAGACATATAAAAAAATGATAGGACTCCAACTTATAATATATGTATTTTTAAATTGGTTTTCATTGTTTATATTGTTAAACACTTCTCTCATAAATTGTATTATTTTAATGTTGAAACCAATTTTGCAAAACAATTTATTGTTCATCTTTTCATCAATTAATACATTACATCACTTCTCATATTAAAATCTTTATAACCTATAATTTATTATATTCTATCATTTTTCAAATCAACCTGCTATTATAAATCAATTTCTAATGTGTCATTTTTTTTGTTAGTTTATGTGAGTTTTGAGATGATTCAAATAACAAACCTATGAATTGAGTAGCCACAACCTAGGGGCATCTAAACCATCAAAATCACTTCAGGATCGTACCCAGTTTAGGCCACACCGACTCTTAGGATTTTTATATATTTTTCCCATGTAGTTTCAAATTAATGATCTTTACACCATATAGCATTTTGATAGAACACCGTATCACAGTCTTCTCTACGATCCATGGAAATTTCGAATGTATCATATTTTTTGAATGTTTAGCATTGGTGAGGCTACATCATGTTTATGTTCAATAATACCACTTGAATAGGGGGGGCGGGGGGATTGAACCGGTGATTTAACATCTAAGAGTGTCTTAACAATGCACCCAATCACTATCCATCTAAGACGCATTGAACAATGTATCAATACAAAAATGTATGCATCTGATTTTTTTCATTACGTCATTATTGAAATCAATGAAACTAATTTATTTACATAATTTTCAGTGTACCATCTTTGAAATAAATGTACCCTATCATTTTTGTCTTATGTATTTATCAATGTTATCTCATTGTTAAAATGGTTCGAATTACAACAAAACCATTGCAACTTCCTAATTGTGGTGCATCATTATTTGTTATATTATCACTAAAATCGATATATTCTATTATTTTTGGTTATGCTATTATATTGCTTTTATATTGCATGATTAATATTGCATTGATTCGTTGTTTCTAATAATGGATCATAACAATAATGTTATGGTTTATATATTAAATTTTGCTACTACTTTCAGTTTGATAATACACACACAAGGGGTTCCTATTTTGGAATAGGAATTCTAGAAATTTAATTAAATTATTATCATTATTAGTTGGACAATAGGGATTGTTGATAAAAATTATTAATATTGAATCATGTTTCACCACTAAGCATGGTAGGAATTTCCCAATTATTTTGTACATACTAATATATTAATATATATTATTTATTTTACTTATTTAAATAAATGGGAAATATTTATTTATAAAAGGGATGGAGTCAAATCATTCAAAAAGGAGAACAAATATTCACCCTTAGAGTGAACTAGACACCTTGAAGAAGAGTACATGCAATTAAAAAAAACTAAACGTCATTTTCTAACCCAATTACAAACATCCATATATGATTTAGCTCTTCAACCCTTAACAAAATATATGAATCATAACTAAGAATGAATATTACAAAATTCATAGGAGGAGTATTGTTATCCCTATTAACTATTATCCTAAGAATTGGGTGAAATAGGTTGAACTTAGGCATCTAGTGTACCAAGAACAAAATTCTCATAGGAAAAGGAGACTTTCACATGATAGTGATGGAGTGATTAGGAGGTAGATCCATTACCAACAATGGTGAGCCTAGAAAGCTCATTAAGTGAATACCTATAATGTCCCTAGAACTCAATGTTATAATTTTAATAACATCGAAAATATTAATGACAATATAGGATCAAGAATACACATTGCAATGTCAAGAAATTGAAGGTCATCTTGCCACGTTAAGAAGAATTCAAATAAGGAAAGAGACTTAATCGATGTATATTTGTATCTTTCATATATTCACATAGATATTAGAGCATGCATATATGGATGTTACACATAAGCGAAAATGCCTTCATAATATTAAAATTAACCAGTTTTCCACTTTGTTTTATGTGTGATTACAAAAAAGCTCATTCTTATTTTTTCATTTGCGACCTCACTCAAACACCACCCACTCCCTTGGTAATCATAGGGGACCACAAAGTATCACATCTGTGGAATTCATCTTCCATGTATTCATTTTCATTTTCACATATGTGTGAATTTTGTATATGCATACTTCACATATACAGAAGTTGCGTATATATGGAAGATGGATTATGTATATGGACAACTTATGTATATGCACATAGACATGGAAGTGCACATATACTAAAGTCAAACATATGTGAAAATGTAAGTACATTTATGAAAGTAGAATTTTATATATGTTCTTGCATATCTATGTTCATAGAAGAAATTATACAGGTAGTATCACCGATGGCGTGACTTAAGACCTTATTGGTTAAAGTTGAACTATAATTAATTTGGAAAATGTAGATCATAGAATTTACATGTATTGTTATTAACAAGAAAACATTTATATTTACATTTATTTGGAAGAAAAGACAATAAATTTAATTGCATTAATATTATTGAGAATGCATAAAGGGTTATCAAGTGTGACTAAATTCCTAACAATCAAAGAATGAGTTGGTGAGTTAGTTATATTCCAGGAATAGAAACAAAAAAGAGGAAAAAATCATCATTACTGCCCATTCACTTTCTTAAGGAAAGGAGAGAGAGAGAAAAGCTACCAGAGAGAATGGTTGGAGATAAATGCCATTAGTCTAGAAATTTATGCAAAGACGAGGGATAGATAATTGGACATAAATGCCATGAATTTGGTTCTTTTTTGTGGAATCTTTGTGGGAGAGAAAGACATGAATTGCCAAGAAAAACTAGTGGGAGAAAAAGATTGGCGAGAAACCCTCAATTTAAAGCAGGACATTCCTTGAGGTTGTAGGGAAATAGTATCATAATTTCTTATAAAAATTGTTTCTTGACTGGAAAGGAAAGCTTAGGGGTACCTAGGCGAGAAAGTAGCTTATGGTTGGGTGGACGATCAAAGCCCTCTTACCCACCACCTATGGGTGGAACCCATAGGAGAAATTATTTTCTCCTAGATAGTCTTCAGTCGGTAGCTAACAACCCCATGCAACCAAAGCATAACTCTATGTGCCACCATCTCCACCACCTGAGTCAGCTATTATGTACCCTCACTCATTTGTTATGATCATATGCTTGAAGGTACACCTTCCAAATTCGAAGGTATGGATTTAATTACGTAGTTGGATATCCGTGCTTTATCATGGACACTTCTAGGCATGGAATAATTGGGGGATTCAGCGAAAATAATTGAATTGGTTTGTATTCATGCCCCCTTTTCCAACTTGGTGGTTAACCTTGTATCCTAGTCCCGTGGGATGTCCTTTATTAAACACCATCTTTAGGAGTGGCACTACATGGGAAATCGTGATTTTGGTTAAGTGGTCATGCCTCCCAACATCATATACATCACGCCCCTTTGATCATTATAGCCCCTTTCCACATATTTCCCATCGAGGTCCATATTTGTCTATTGGATCCATTAGGAGTTAGCCTCCCCCTCCCCTTCTCAACACTTTGGGTCGAGCCTGGAATAATGCCCCAAAGGTTGATGCAACAAAACGAAAGTAAAAATCATAATTTGGCCACTCTCAATAGGAACTGTAACATAAAATGCAAAAGATGGTCAGGGCATACAAATTTAACACGTGGGAAAAAGCCAACATGAGCGCTAACCACTATCATTATAGCCATTGTAGAAATTAATGTGTAGATTCAAAATTTCTCATGAAATTTACTAAATCACAAGACATGAAGCTACTATATTGATCCGTGGGGGCTCATATCATGGCCCTAGGAACCAGGGTGATGGTTGTTGAAAATGCAGCAGGAAAGTCCCAATTATGGTTTTTGCCTTAATCAAATTGAAGAAATTCTAAATTACATATCAAAAGACAACTTGGAGAAGTTAACTGAGGTGACATGTCTCTTATCACTTACTTAAGAACACTAAATTTGAGTTAATGAGTTTAATTTCAATTTGCTTGAGTTGATTCCTAAAAAATACGGGTGTAGATAAGTTAATTTGAGTTAGGAGCATGAAGTTCAATTATGTGCAGTGGGTTCCTAATTTTTATGAGCCTAGGTTGAGTTAGTTTCATTTGTAGCAACTTAATTCAGTTAAATTGAGCTATGGTTAGTTAAAATAGTTCTAAGTATTAGACGAAATAGTGGAATGTCAAGTTGTGGAAGTGTAACTTCATATATGCAGCTCAAATCCTCCCTAAGACATTGATTAGAAAATGCCTTGAGTTTCCCCTGAAGGAAAGAGCTCTTAAACCCTAATTCGAGAATCATCGCTCTTATGAGGCTAAAAATAGGAATGATCACTTGTTGCACTATAGTTGACCCACGATGGCATTGCTATGTTCACTTGTATACTCGTAGTGATCCCAAAAAAGGAAATTTTCCCAAAATGGATGAGAAGCTTCGTGATATAGAAGCTTCCAGAATGACAAGCTAGAGGTTGTTCGACATAGATGAGGCCGAATTCTCCCAACTTGGCCTCTTGGTCTTATCCCTATGAGATACCTCCTTGAGATGAGGGCTTACTCCTATCTTTGGAGAGATCCTAACTCCCTTTCCCAGCCTATATATTCATCCTCTCCCATTCCAAATGGTTGGTGAAGTTAGAGGCTAGTTGTTCTATGTCTATTTGCACCCTTATATGCTAAGATTGTGCCTATATGCTACTAATTTCACTTGGATAAGGAGTGCTTAGAGAGCTTAGCTTGGACATGGATATTCATTCAAGGAGAGCCTATCAACAACAAGGCTTGGTTGTATGCTTCCCTTTATTTTCTATTAATATACAACTATTGGTTCATTTTCCCTAAATGTTTATGTTCATGTATCATTTAGTTTAACATTCCTTGATCACTTAAGTAGGTTGCTTTTGAATATGCTATTTGTATTTGCATGCCTTTTTGTGTCTTGACCTCTTGTGCATGTGTATAAATGTTGAAAGCAACAACAACGAGCTTGTGGCACAAGCAATTCAAGGTCTTAAACAAAGGATATCGAGATAGCAGTAGAATGAGGTAGGTCATCTTCTTCATCTCTCTTTTCAATTGCAACTTAGGAAAGTGTCTAGTAGATTGTAACTTTGGTGGCTAGACCCACTCATTGAGATAAAGGGATCATCTCTATCTGCAGAGAGGATTTACCTAGACAGCAAAGGGGAGAATTATTTTGATTTATTTATATGTAGATGATCTTATTATTAGAGGAAATGCTGACGAGCTCATTAAAGAAATCAGAGTGTGAACTTCACAGGTTTTTGAAATGAAATACATTGGAGAGTTACATTATTGTTTCGATCTTGAAGTCTCAATGGATTTTGGGCATACCTTTTTGTCTCAAGGAATATATGTCAGGAGCTTATTAAAAAGGTTTAGAATGGATCAGTGCAAAGTTGCCTCAGTGCCTTTACAATAGAATGTCAAACTTCAGATTGGTGATGGTTCTAAGGAGGTGGATGCATCACTATACTGACAACTAGTGGGGAGTTTGATTTATCTAACTACATCTAGACCTGATTTAGCTTTTGCAGTCCGCGATTTGAGCCAATTTATGTCGAAGCCTCTTTAAATTCATTGTGTGGCAGTGAAAGGCGTCTTAAGTTATATTAAAGGAACCTTAGACTTTGGTATTAAATATACTGATTCGTTTGATGTTCGATTGACAATTTTTTTAGATTCAGATTGGGTCGAAAATATGGATGACAGATGATCCATAACAGGTTATGCATTCAACATTGCATCTGAGGTCATTGCATGGAGCAACAAGAAGAAACATATTGCATCGTTTTCTTCAGCACAAGCATAGTATCAAGAGATGTGTGCAACAATGTGTGAGGAAATTTGGTTGAGAAGACCTCTCCATGATGTTGGAGAAGAATAAAAATATGTTATAGTTATGAGATGTGACAACCCAAGCTCAGTCAAACTTGCAAACAATCATGTGTTTCACAAAAACACAAAGCATATTGATACACAATTTCACTTTGTTAGAGAGAAGGTTTAGTCAAAATAAATTTATATTGAATACTGAAATACTTGTGATAATGCAACAGACATTTTTACCAATCCCCTTGGAAGAATTAAATTTTAATTATTGAGGGATATGTTAGGATTACTAGTGAACCATTTATCCATTAAGGGGAAGTGTTGAAATTAATGGAGAATTTGTATTATTGGAGAGAGTTTGTTCATTAGTTGAGTGTGTGTCCTAGTTTATGAATTAGTTTCTACTTTCTAGGAGTTAGTTCTAAGTCTCCTCTTTTCATGTAAAACTATATATATTCTTGATGAGTAATGATCAAGGTAGATCGTTCTCCATGAGGCAGTCTCTAGGTGCAGCTTTCTCCTAGGAGCTGCTAATTTTCTGAATATATTTGGTTTCTTCCAATTTTAACATATGTATTCCTCATTTTTATGCCTATAAACTCCATCAAATTTATATAATTTCCCTAGCTTATGTACCACTCATTTTTTATAACAATTAGTATTGTAGTTGGTAAGTACTTATTCAATGGTATATAATGAGTTCCTATTAGTGGTACAAATAGATTTACTACTTCGAGACCTAGATATGCAATGAAATATATAGATCAAAACAAATGGGAAGATTTACTGGCTAGATATTTTGAGCATATAGAGGAGGCACAACCCTAAGTGAGTAAATCATATGTGTTCAAGAGGTTATTTATATTAGAATTATGATTAACCATAATGTGCTAATGAGAGAGTAGTTGGAAATCTTTAGTGAAAATGAGTTTTGAAGGTAGCATCAATTTGAGAAGAGATTAATATCACATTGCACATGATGTCTCTCTCTCTCAAGAATAGAAGGGATGGAGGACAAAATTGATGAATGAACTACTTGAATAAGTAAAAGGGTCCCAAAATGTACTTATACAATAATTTTAGATTTGTTTGTTATAAGACTTATTATTGAGGCATACATATTGTAGTGTGGTGGTGCATGTTATTATGTCTAATCAAGTTGTGGGATGGGCCACTTAGTTGCAAGTATGGTAGGTGTACTCTTGTGCTAGTTTGAAGGGGAAGGGAGATGGAGGGGGGGAGCCAAAATGTGGTATTTGATTATGTGAGATGGGTATTGAATAATATGAGAGAATGGTGCCCAGACAAATGGTAGATAGTTACCCATGTCTTCTTATAGATTCCAAGGCAAGTTTAAGAGGGAATTTTTAGGGTAATTAGGGCAAATGGAACTCAGTCAAAGTCAGTTTATTGTTTAGGTTTTATGATATTTTAATGTGATGTAGCCTATTTAAGTGCATGATGGATCCATTTTTAGTTTCTTTTGGCCATTGTGAGGGCATGGTAAAAGAGGAAAAGACTGTAAAACATGACATAATAAAAGGCCTAGGTATTTATTTGTGGATGTAACCCAAATGGGTTGAACCACACCAATTTTTTGTCTTCCATTTTTAGTTTATTTTTCCCATTGCAAGGGCATGGTAAAAGAGGAAAAGACTGTAGAAAATGACATAGTAAAAGGCCTAGGTATTTCTTTGTGGATGTAACCCAAATGGGATGAACCACACCAATTTTTTTTCTTATAAATTTGTCATGATTTGTGTTTATTTGTGTGCTTATTATTATACTTTTTTAAACATGTCCTATTGATAAATTATGATATCTTAACCAAACCTACTTCCAAATTAAAAATCATTATAATTAAAAGTCTGACCTACACTTATCCTATAAGTATACAACCTGATATAAATTCTCGATGTCGTTGAGATGAGAGGCTCATTCTATAGCTCAATATGACATGTAAGCATGTCCGTTCGTCATAAAGTTAAATTTTACTCATGTCAGCCAAAATATATATTTTTTTAAATCTCTAAAAAAACAAAAAACAAAAACAAAAAAGAAATTTTCAAGTGAAGAAATTAGATCCATCTAGTTTCATGTTAGAGTCATATTTATAATATATCTATGCTAGTTTTTATGACTATAGAACATGATAGGAATGTTCAATGTTGTTTTTAAACATTTACTTCGGTTCTTCAAATAAATGCATATAAAAAAAGAACAAAATGTGTTACACTGCTTCCCACTTCAGAACGCGTTTAGCGCAAGTCACTAGATACCAATGGATTGCGCTACTTGATAATCATATTATTACAATTTACAAGGAAAAAAGATTTTTCAACAATAAGAATTTTAATAAACTTTTTTACTAGTGGGTTTCACTACACTAGTTAAATTGTGTGTTTTTTTCCCTTCAATTTAGTTAATTTTGTGTCAATTTAAGTGGGGGTTGACATTTCTGGAAATTGTAGGTTTAAATTAATTAATTTACATGATTAAAACAATGATAATTGAGTTTTTAGTGAACTAAATTATTTTCCAATCCGAACCCATTCCCTTAAATAGTATATATTTAATAACTTAAATACACAACGATGGGAAGCCTGTAAAGTTATTCTCAATAGAAACGTGAAACTAGGAAAAAAATAGATAATCTTTTATTCAATGACGATTACATTAAATATTCAGGGAGCTGATAAAGTGTATCATTTGCGAAGGAGAAACACAATGACTAGGTCAAGTGTATTGGTCAAGTACTCTCCATATTTCACAGTGGCTATTTTCTCAGTCCCGGAGAAAAATTCATTTATCAGTTATTCTTTCCATCCAAAGTGGGCTCCAAAAATATTTTTGAACAATTCTCTGTAATGCTTTCCTACTATTCTACCAAACATCTTTTCCCCCTCTCTAACCTCCATCAATGGATGTAAAGGAAACCCACTCAGAGTCATCACATTGTCTATTTCAAAATAGTTCTCCGTCTCCACTATGATCTTTAGATCCCCGCGTTTGGACCATAGTAGGGAATGTTGAAGGAGTCTAGTTTCTCCTCCTCAGTCAAACCCTCTGAACAAAATATCGATCACATAGTGAATGTATTGAAACCTAGTTATGATATAATAATACTGAATTATATAATTTACCTCCTTGACCATATCCTGAAATGCAACTTCCAAGTGAAAAGAAAAATCTCCCAACCCGCTTTGTTCTTTTATGTCGGTAGAGTTACTGGCCAAAAGAGCAATGAACAGACATCCTCTAGGAATAATCTCTTCCTCTCTCACACCTAAGAATTTTGCAAATTCTTGTTTGAATTGGTTGAGGTAGAGATAATATACTTCATCACTTGATATGTAGACATGCCCATCATTCCAGGGAGGGGAACATCTGTCCTCAATGCTAGCAAGAACCTGAAATTGAAAACGATTAATAATATATCATCTTCATCAATATTAAACTAGATTTGGTGGGATGGAAAATTAAATGACATAACTATAGGGCTTAATGTCTTTCTCACTCGCTTGTGAAAGCTAATGGAGGCTGGTGGAGGAATGGAAGAAATGGAGGGTGTTTCGTGGGAAAAGTTGTCTGTAGCGAGATCCTGACATGGCTGATGCGAAGTAACATCTAGTTGTTGGAGGCATAACTTCACTGTGCACTAATGTTGCTGCTATTGGTAGTCTTGTTCTCCCATCTCTAGATACAATTTAAAATGCACCTCGAAATGCAGGCAATGTTTGAAATAATGTATTGAAATAATTCGATGGAAGATCAACAAAGTGAACCTAGAATTCCAGTATGTCAAGGCAATGGCGAATAAAAATGGATTTGACAGCTATGAGGTTGGTGTCGGATATGAGAAGAGTAATCATCCCAATTTCACACCCAAAGTCTGCGGTGCAAAACACACCATCTACGACCTTTATCAAAGATCTGATGTTCTAGTAGATCCCGTGCTCCAAGAGGTGCTTAAGGGTCAGAACAATCTTTAACTGCACAAACATGAATGTATTAATATGGTGTAGTGTAATAAGATATGGGAACTAATATTTAAGCAGCAGAGCTTGATCAGGTTAATACAATTAACTGCATAGATGGAGAATGGTAGGCATAACTTGAATCTCCATTTCCTCCCTTAATGTTGAGCACATTATCAAGGTTTTTGACCATCTCCATTGGACTACAATATTTCGGAGTAATGCAAAATCTTGGAAGAACATTCAGTCTGTGTTGAGATTTTATGTTTTAAATAAAATAGGCAAAAATCTTAGTAGGTGACAACAATAGGAATTTGTTGCTAGATTAGCTCCAAGCTGTTGGGAGAGAGTTAATGCATCCTATATTTGATGTGAGAGGATTTACGAGGCAGTTAGATTCTCCTAGCTATAAAACAGGTATTCATACGGATTGTTTTGAGAGAGAGTTTGTGAGGAAATTATTTTTTGTAATCTCCTGTTTGATTAATAAAGAATTGTCGATGCCTATGTTTGGTGGACGTAGCCCAGATTGGTTGGGTGAACCACGTTAAAGCTTTGCTGTCTCCTGTGCATGATTATATTTACTGTGTATTGTTTTATTTGCTTGCTGCACATATCTCCCTCTAACAAGTGGTATCAGAGCAGTTGGAGGCGTGGCGCAGTGAAGGAGGTTCTGTGTTTAACGGGGTCATGTTGTTGGAGCGTGGCTCTGCCCAGCACATGTTTTGGACCGGATTGAAGGTGGACATATTAGAGTTGAACTGTTGTTGCATCCATTTGACTACTGGCGTATGACAATGGGGCACATGAATTTCTGGTGCGTGTTAATGCGTAGAATTTGTGGTGTGTTGAACATTGCTGCGTGGAGGTAAAACAGCGCTGGTGTCGAATGCGTGGAGGTGAATCGGCCAATAAACGCAAGAATCTGCATGGAGGTCGTTGTTTCCAGAACTGTGTGTTCAACTAATGTATGGACCTATGTAATGGCAGCTGGCCACATAAAGAGTTGAGTAGGCAGTCATCTATTTCGGATCAGAGGCCTTGGATCGTGATCCCAGAACGGTCGATGCTGAGTAGAGGCAAAGTGAGCTACCCAATAGATCCGGCCTGTTCATTGGCGTAGCTAGAGTGATCTTGTGACACGTTTTTTCTCTGAGGATCACTACTGGTATCTCCTGCAAGGAGGAGCGTTGGTGGAGGCATACTTATAAAATTTTGAAAAACTGCAGTTGCAACGCTGCCTCAACCTGTCAAGGAGTCTGGTGTGTATGTTTTTTTTAAGTCAAAGGGCGTGATTGCCAACGTCTCTTGGGCGCACGTGATTGGCGTAACTCCAAGGTTCAATTACCACGAAATAATGCACAGCCATGTTTTATGTATGCGGTGTCAAAAGAACTCAACGTTTGTATACTAAATGCTTTGCAAATCAACATTCGTATACTAAATTATTTGCAACTTGGTGGTAGTATATAGTTGTATGAAACATGTTTTTTCAAGTAGATTTCTCTCTTACATTATTTTTACTAAGCATTTTGTTTGAGAATTCATGAATACAAAGGCAGTAAGGCATAGGCGTCTTTGAGATTAACTTCTTTTCTTTAATAGTTGGGTTTAGAGATTATTGTGTTTTTGGTTGATACAAGATGGAGAAAACTCAGAGTGCCCAGTTTGAAATTGAGAAGTTTAATGGAAAAAATAATTTCGAAATCTGGAAGGTGAAGATGTATGATTTGCTTCTCCAACATGGTGTGGCAAAGCCGTTGTTGGACAAATCAAAACAACCTTACAACATCACAGATAATGAGTGGGCCGAGATGGATGAAAGTGCAATAAGTGTTATTCGACTGTGTCTGGCTAATGATGTCCCGTTTAATATCGTGTCGGAGACAACAGCTATTGGTTTGTGGATGAAACTGGAGAAACTGTACATGACCAAATCCTTAATCAATAGGATTCTCCTGAAGCGACAGTTGTACAGTTTGCGAATGAAGGAAGGTACATCAATTGTTGATCATTTAAATGTTTTTAATACTCTTCATGTGCAATTACAAAGTATAGAAGTAAAAATTCAATCCGAGGATAAATCTATTACTTTATTTTTCTCGTTGCCCAATTCATGGGATCATTTTATTACTTCTATAAGTCTTAGTTCATCAGAAACTATTGAGTTTGATGATGTAGTTGCATCCTTATTATCAGAAGAAACTAGGAGAAGGTCGTATTCAAAAACCTCTACATCAGAAGCTATGATGGTTAGAGGTCGTTTGAAAGAAAGACGCTCTAGTAGGTCGAGCGACTCACATTCAAAGTCGAAAGGGAAGAAGAGTAAGGTAAAGTGTTGGTTTTGTGGCAAATCAGGGCATTTAAAGAAGGACTGCTAGAAGCGACAACAACAAACTTCTAAAGCATATTCTTCAACAGAGAAGAAGGAGGCAAATACGACAGATACAGGTTCGACATCTAGTTCAGGTATGAGTGATGAAGTATTATCAGTTAATGTGTCAAATCATGATCAACATTGGTTGTTAGATTCCGGTGCATCAAACCACATGTGTATCCATAAAGAATGGTTTAAGACATATAAATCAATTAATGATGGATTTGTGTACATGGGTAATGATGTAACATGTAATATTGTGGGGATTGGGAGTATACAACTGCAAATGTTTGATGGGACAACAAAAATGTTAACTGATGTGAGGCATGTACCAGATTTAAGGAAAAATTTGATTTCATTAGGAGCACTTGATTCAAATGGATATAAAACTGTGATTCAAGGTGGAGTAATGAAAATTTACAATGGTATTTTACTAGTTATGAAAGCTAAGAAGGTAGGAAATCTATTTCAGTTAGAAGGAGGTACAGGGTCAGATTATGTGTCTACGGTGTCTGAACATGACAGTAGTTCCATTCACTTATGGCATCAAAGATTGGGGCATATGAGTGAAAGAGGGTTAAAATTTTTGGCTGATCGCAAGTTACTTCCAAATCTAAAGTCTGGAAAGTTAGATTTCTGTAAGCATTGTCTGTTTGGAAAACAAAGTAAACAAAAGTTTAAAACAGGCAAACATACTAGTAAATGAATACTTGACTATATCCATTCAGATGTCTGGGGTCCAGCCCCTACAACCTCATATGGTGGCTCATCATATTTTGTATCGTTTATTGATGACTTTTCTAGGAAAGTGTGGGTCTACATGTTGAAAAGAAAATATGATGTTTTTTCAGTTTTCAAGCAGTTTAGAGCATTGGTAGAAAACATCACTGGTAAAACAATAAAATGTTTAAGAACTGACAATGGTGGTGAGTTTACTTCCAAGGAGTTTGATAGCTATTGCAAGGATGTAAGGATCGAGAGACACAAGACCATGGTTTATACTCCTCAGCAAAATGGAGTTGTTGAACACATGAATAGGATTCTTCTAGGGAGAGCAAGGAGTATGCTTAGTAATGCCGGGTTGCAAAAGGAGTTGTGGACGGAAGCAGTGGCAACAGCTTGTTATGTGATAAACCGATCTCCATCAACGACGATAGGCTGCAAGATTCATCAAGAGGTATGGAAAGGCCACCCTTGTGATTATTCTAAACTCAGAGTGTTTGGTTGTGATGCATATGCTCTAGTGCCTAAACATCAGCGAACTAAATTAGATCCAAAGTCTAAAAGGTATATCTTTGTTGGGTATGGTGTTGGAACAAAGGGATATAGATTGTGAGATCCTACTACCCGCAAAATCATCATCAACAGAGATGTAAAGTTTAATGAATCCTCTCTTGTATAATTAGATGTAGATAGTAGATTCAAACAGGATGATGTATCTGACTTTCAACACATTCAGTTTGATAGCATTTCTAATGATAGTCATGATGACCATAGTTCAGATACTAGTCATGAACAAGTTTCAGAATCAGAACATGAAGAGGGTTCAGGTATAGATCATGAACAGGTCTCAGATACTGATCATCAAGAAGTTCCTACAGATGGTAGTCAGCCAATCGAGGAAGCGCCAGAAACATCTTTAAGGAGTTTGACAAGAATCAAACGGCCACCGAGAAGGTATGATGATTATGTTACTTCAGTTGCATTTACTGCTAATGACGATGAACCTCTGTGCTATCAGGAAGCAGTAGAAGGTTTGAAAAGTGACAAGTGGAAAGCAGCCATGAAGGACGAAATGATGGCCTTAGGTAAGAATGGCACATGGGATCTGGTTGAACTTCTGAAAGACAGGAAAACTGTGGGGTGTAAATAGGTTTTCAAGCTGAAACAGGGTGTGAATGATATAGAGGATAGGTACAAAGCGAGGCTGGTCGCAAAAGGGTTCTCTCAGAAAGTCGGCATTGACTTTCATGAGATTTTTTCACCAGTTGTTAAAATAGTTTCAATTAGAATTGTGTTAGCATTAGTCGCTTTGCTTGATTTAGAGTTGCAGCAATTAGATGTTAAGACTGCATTTCTACATGGAGACTTAGATGAGGAAATTTATATGGAACAACTGAAAGGGTTTGTTCAGCATCGCAATAAGAAATTTGTCTGCAAGCTCAAGAAGTCATTGTATGGCCTGAAGCAGTTGCCTTGGCAGTGGTACAAGAAGTTTGATTCTTTCATGTTGAGTCAGAAATATGTAAGAAGTGAATATGATCATTATGTTTATTTTAAGCAATTAAATAATGGCATATTCATTATCTTAGTGTTGTATGTTGACGATATGCTTTTAGCAAGAAAAAGCATAGATGAGATCAACAGGTTAAAGGCTCAGATGGCAAGGACATTTGATATGAAAGATCTAGGAGCAGCAAGACAGATTTTGGGCATGGAGATTTTCAGAGAAGGGAGCAATGGTAAGCTATGGCTATCACAACAGAAGTATATTGAGAAAATACTCTTGAGGTTTGGTATGAACAATGTGAAGCCTGTGTCAGTCCTTTAGCTTCCCATTTTAAGCTTTCTTCTAGTTTATGTCCTAATATAGATGAAGAAAAGGAATATATGTCTCTAATTCCATATGGCAATGTAGTAGGGTGTTTGATGTATGCGATGGTTTGTACTCGACCAGATATTTCACATGCAGTTGGGGTCGTCAGCAGGTATATGGCAAATCCAGGTAAAGAACACTGGTCAGCAGTGAAATGGGTGCTTCGGTATTTGAGAGGCACAAGTGATTATTGTATTACTTATAATAAAAGTAGTGAATTTGTTTGCGGATATGTAGATTCCGATTTTGCAGGTGATTTGGATAAGAGAAGGTCAACATCAGGGTATGTCTTTACTCTTGCAGGTGGAGCTATTAGCTGGATGTCAAAGCTACAGAACATTGTTGCTTTATCCACTATTGAAGAAGAATACATTGCTGCTTCTCATGCTTGCAAAGAAGCGATTTGGTTGAAAGGTTTATTTGGTGAGTTTGGTAGGTTGCAAGACAACATCAAGTTATTTTGTGATAGTCAAAGTGCAATACATTTGGCTAAGAATCCGGCCTATCATAGTAAATAAAAGCATATACCGATCAAGTACCATTTTGTAAGACAGGTTATCACTAAAAGGGGAGTCTCTCTTGAAAAGGTGCATACAAAGGAGAATTGTGCAGGCATGTTCACGAAACCAGTTTTGTTAGAGAAGCTACGTTGGTGTTTGGCTTCCCTTGGCTTGCAGAAAAGATAAAAATAATAAAGAAACAGGGTATCAGGCTAATTGTTGTCAAGGTGGAGATTGTTGAGATTTTCGATTTTCATAAATTAGGCAAAAATCTCATGTAGGTGACAACAATAAGATTTGTTGCTATATTAGCTCTATTTTGTTGGGAAAGAGTTAATGCATCCTATATTTGTTGTGAGAGGATTTATGAGTCAGTTAGATTCTCTTAGCTATAAAATATATGCCCGTACAAATATTGGGATGATGTAGAGTGAGTGAGAGGAAATAATTATTTGTAATCTCCTGATTAATAATAAAATTGTCGATGCCTCTATTTGGTGGAATTAGCCCAGATTGGTTGGGTGAACCACGTTAAATCATTGTGTCTATTGTGTATAATTTTGATACTGTATTTTGTCTTTATGTTTCCGTTGCGCATTGTTATGCTTCAACAACACGTTGAAGGATACATTGCATTTCCTTATCGGGCCAAGGCAAGGTCGAGAATGAATGAGATGAATCGGAAATGAATGGGTGCCAGTCAAATCTAGGTGAGAAGGCGTGAATGACATTTAACCCGTAGACCAAAGCTATTAGGGCGTCACAAGGTTTAACCCTTCAGGATTTTACACCAAGAACACACCAAAAGGGGACACGACGTAAAAATGTGTCGAAGAGGGATTCGAGCAGCTGACCCCTGAGCTTGGGGTGGGACCTATTCAGACCCCAAACGAGGTTGCCCCGCTGAGTATGATTCAGGCCTTGAACTAACCCAAAGTTGGGGTTTGGAGGTGTTTGGAATCGTGGCAGAATTTTGCTACGAGGGAACTAGATATGCCCAAACTAGCCTCACAGTGAGATTCTGTGAGGTTGCTGATGCGTGGGATGTCATGGATATGCCAGCACAAGAGTTGAAGTAGCCGAGGACCAGAACGATGGCCTTGTATGTGGTTCTAGCTGGATGTTGGAACATTTGAAATTGAGGGATTTCTAGAAGTTCACGAGTTTCATTGTTGCACAAAAGGTCAAGAAAGCTAGTTTCGTATGCCCATAACCCACGAGTTTAGGAGATTGAAAACTTGGAGGGGTCCAATTTGACAAACCCCAGAATCATTCATCATCACATACACTTCAAGAAACCTTTGGCCACATGAAGATAATTAAGTAACACAGTTTAAAACTTGTTGAGATAGTGAATGCATTAAGAATTTAGAGACATCACTTTGGTTGTAAGAAAACTTCACATCACTTTGGTTCTAAGAAAACTTGTATTGAAGTTGGATCATTATGGACTTCAACCTTGACTTGTGTAGTCATGTATACAACTTGAATGTTAGAAAAAGAAAGTGGTCAGAATTATTGAGTGAGTATGATTTTGATATATTATATACTAAGAGAACAATAAATGAAGTAGTAAATATTTTAAATTGTAGATCACATATTTTCTGGATTTTACTATTGATGATAAATTTAAAGATGAATGGTATGAGGAAGTTAATTTCGAATTAGAAAATGAAGTGATGAAAATTCCAAATATGAAGGACATTCTTGAGATGATAATGAATTATTACAATTACATGAAAGGATTTACGTGCCATAGAATGATGAGATTTAAAACTTAGTTTTAAGACAAACTCATACGATAGTTTATATGGCTCATCCAAGAGTAAGGAATATGAATAAATATTAATGATGAGATTTAAAACTTAAATTTAAGACAAACTCATACGATAGTTTATATGACTCATTTAAGTGTAAGGAATATGAATAAATATTTGAAAACGTTGTTCCTTTGGAACAAAAAGAAGAGAAATATATTCAATTATGTAGCTAGATGCTTTGAATGTTAGCAAATGAAGGTTAAGCATAACCATTTGACAAAATCACTGCAACCACATGTGATAGTAGAATTCAAATGGGCTGAAGTAATTTCAATGGATTTTATAGTAGGAATATCAATGATGTCAAGGAGTCATGATTCTATCTTTCTCGCAGTAGATGCAACCACATGTGATAGTAGAATTCAAATGGGCTGAAGTAATTTCAATGATTATATAGTAGGAATATCAATGATGTCAAGGAGTCATGATTCTAGTAGTGGATGCAATCACATGTGATAGTAGAATTCAAATGGGTTGAAGTAATTTCAATGGATTATATAGTGGGAATATCGATGAAGTCAAGGAGTCATGATTCTATCTTTCCAAAAGTAGTTTTCTTGACTAAAAATGCACATATTTTTCAATAAAGTTTTTTACCAGTAAACTTATGGGGGGCTACGATATGTTCTCTTCCCTGTAGCCCGGGTCACAATAGGGGGGATTTGAACCTAGGTCTTTCAAGTTTCAACGATTTCATATTTCTTGTGTTAACCAATTGAGTTGCACCCCGGGACTTTAATAAATATTTCTTATCAAACATTGGAGATCACAATTTTTTTTATTAATGAGATAATAAGATTGCATGGAATTTCAAAAGAAGATAGTTTTTGATAGAGGGTTAGTATCTACATGGAGATTCTGAACAAGTTTTCAAGAGGTGTTGGGGACACAACCTAATTTCAATATGATGTACCATCCTAAAACCAATGGATAAATAGAAAGAGTAAACACATATTAGAAGATATGTTGCACATTTATGTAATGAATCAATAGAACCATTGGGAAGAGTTTCTAACCTTTTTAGAATTTGCATATAATGATAGTTATCAAAGCTTGATTAAGACACTGCCATTTGAATTTTTGTATGTAGATGATGTAGGGCACCTTTCAGTGGGGACATGCTAGAAAAGAGAGTCCTAGTTGGACCAAAATAATCTAAGACATGGAAGAACAAGTGAAGATGATTTGAGGAAGGTTAAAAGAAGTGCAAATATCGATAGAAAACTTATTAAAATGCACATAGAATTGATAGATGTTGTAAAGTTGGGAATGAGTTATTTTGCAAGTTAGAGCCCAAACGAGCTCCATTGAATTTGACAAAGGAGACAAGTTGTCACCATGGCATGCATGAGTTGGAATTCTTGAAAAGAAACATTGGTTTCTTATCATCTTTCATTACCATCAACATTAGATTGTATGCATAATGTTTTCCATATATTTTCTTTGCATAATTATATTTCAAATCATTCTTGTGTTATTAATTTAAGTCATTTGTAGTGTCAGATGAGGGGATCTTAATAGTTGAACCAATCCACATGTTGGATTGACATACTCAATAACTTTGACATCATTTGGTGGACCAAGTAAAGGTCTAATAGGATAGTTATAGTCCCGTCTCAGCTACTTGGGAGGAAAAAATGGATATGCATCAACAATTTTATTATTTGTTTTAGAACTTTGACACAATTTCTTGAAAAAGGGGTGTATGTATTGCCTTCTTGTACTTTGACTAGTTTGACTAATTGAATCATATAAGTTGAAGCCATTTTGACTATAAAATAATTTGGTTTATTGATATATGTTATGATGATGAAACTTAAAATCTTTTGACTATTTTGGATTGTATTTAATTGATGTGTTTCTATTGCTAAATGAGTTTTGTTTAATGTTCATGTGATAATCATGGATATATAAATTTTATAGTAATATGACATGATTGATAGTATTGATTCACATGGCCATAAAACATTAAAATGAATGCACATATATTTAATATGCATCAATTTATATATTTACTAATAGCTTACCAAGTGTGACAAGGAAGCCACATGTGCACATTGATGTGGGATTGCATCAATTTTGTATTGACTCTATATTGAGTTAGGGCATTGTTGTAGAGAAATCAAGGGGCAACTAGATAAGGTGATTTCTCTTACTTTAATAACTACTTGTGATTTTCTTATACTTAACTTCTCGTACTTGTTATTAGCTTCTTCTTTCACTTCATTATTATTATGTTCTTTATCATCAAACAACTACCAAACAGTAAAGAACAATGAGACAAGAGGACAAAAAATGTAGGCTGTTAGCCAAGGCCAAAACCTCTCCTCTTGAGAGGAAAACCCATAATAATTCTTCTCTTCTTATAGAATGTTCAAACAATGAATTCCAAAACCTATGAAACTTGACAAATATCCCTCCAAGACCAAGTCAAACTGCTCCTTGATGAACTTTCTTCAACCCAAGTCAAACTTGTCTCATAACATATAAAACTTCTTCTTTGACCAATATTTCAGACCTACAACTTGTTGACTACAACTCGGCCTTATTTCAAAAAACCAAGGCCACATGTGTGAGTGAGAATATGATGAATTCTTCCTTCTTTTTCCTTTGCTGGGATTAATTTTCCTTCCTTGGCAATTTGACTTATATACTAGACTAGCGTGACACCAAAATTAAACTTCTTGTAATGTGTATAATTTAGTCTACCTACAATATATTTATGCCCTTTTCACATGTGTGGAAGGAATTATCCACAAAACAATCCCTAAAAATTTGGTTTATTTCTTCTTTTATTCTCCCCTCCTTTGTTGTTTAAACATGTGCATCTTTTTTCTTTAATGAACTTGGATCAATGATCTTCAAATGAGGTTAATGTATCCTTATATATAGTCTTCCTTGGAGGTTGAGTGGTTGTTCGTGAGGTCAAGTTGTTTACTACATATTAACAAGGTCTCGGAGGGTATTTTATGACACTTTTGACTTACATAAGATTTCTTTGACTTGATACATGATGCCCTAATGGGTCTTATACATATTACGATGACTCAATTGACTTCTTTGACTCATTGAAAAAACCTAGAAGCACTCAATGGGTGCTTGACCTACAAATAGAATAATCTTGAGCATGAAACCCATTCTAAAAATAATAATAATAATAAATTCCTTTTTCTCTTTTCATAAAATACATAAAATCATGAATAAGTTAGACATTATAAAGACCAAACCTAGTTACACATTTCAACACTCCCTCTTAACTAGGGAGGTATTCATAATCCATACAAGGTACTTGGAAATTCTCATACCGAAGAATTCTCATAAGAATAGTTGGATTGGTAAGCCATCTCATAAGCTATTATTTCAACTTATCTCATTGCATCTCATCATATCAACCAACATTGTCATATAGCAAGGTCTTGACTAACAACTCTATCTCTCCACAAGAATATAGTACAATGTTGGGGAGACAATGAATAAAAGACACCTTCATCATTGTCTCTCAAGGCACATACGCCATCCAAATGTTCAAGGTATGTACTTCTAGGACCATTTTCATCTTGGATTAACACATCCTCATGGAATTTTCTCTTCAACTACTCTTACCTATTGGATTCCCTACCTCATCCTCAAAGAGTATCGAAATCAATCTTAGATTCTTACCCAATCCTCCATTATTTATTCATAACATAAATACAAGAATGATGTTTCTATCTCTCCCTCTAAAATATGGAGGATCTACTCATTCCTATAAAAGGAATATACCCAAGCTCCCTCTTAACAAGGGACTTGCCCAAGTTCCCTCTTAATAAGGGACTTGTTACCAATAGAAACTCTCTTTAGTGGAGATCGTGGTACTATCAACTGCCTATAGGGATCCTTCTTTCTGCATCATCTCATGAACTTCAACTTCTTAATTATGGAGCCTTCTTGTATGTCATAGGCCATCTTCGTCATCACTTCCCTTCAATGAAACATCGTGTTGAACCATTAGTCATGTCATCCTTCTCTTCATCGAAAAGTGATCTTATAGTCCACATCTGGTTATCCTTCATACAACTATATCTTACAAGTCATCATTCTTTCATGATATTCCATCCAATCTTATGAGTGTTAGTTGTAGGTGACTTCTACAACCTTCTTCCGGTAGCCCTATTTCAACCCAATAAAAATTATTTCAAAAATCAAAATGAACATCAAACCAAAGTTACCTTTTTATGATGGCCTTTCTTCATGACATCTTCTTCCTGTATCAACATCCTTTCACACATTGTATGAACCCATCTCCAAGACATACATACCAAGGTTCTCCTTCTATAACATATCAAGGTCTTCATTTCTTCTCCATGGGGATGTCATAGTTAATCCTTCTAGTTACTAGATGTTGATCACCTATCTTATCCTACATGAAAATAGATGCATCTTCTCACGAACTCTTCTTTCACCTTCTTTGCATATGGCTTCTTCATAATCTTCTACACCTAGTTCCTTTCATCATAGGAACCATAGTTTCCAACCATCTCATATTCTCCATGAGGTCATATTATGTAGATTTCATCTCATTTATATATAGACGAGTTTAAGGCACATTGTCTACATACCTTCATGCATCATTTTAATTGAAGAGTTTCTTATTCTTTCATCATGCTCATGAAATAGATAATTTTAACCATTCTATCTGCAGCCATATGACGACATGACTTTATCTAAATATATACATACCTTTTCCTTATTTTGGTAATCTAGACTTCCTTCCAGTAGCTTCCTTTCCTTTCTTGAAGATGAAATTACTTCAACCAACTTGACATGCTGCAATCCTTTGTCACCATACCATCATCCTTCTAAACAATGGATCCCACACAAGGTGAATGTCGACTGTCAGTGAGACACTTTCTTCTTTCAAGTAGAGATGAACCTTCTAATGAAGATTCCAATGGAGGATCTTGATGATCCTCATTATGCAAATGATTCTTCCTAATGATGATGATGCATGATGATCTCCTTTTATCTTTTATCTGTATAGATGACTTTCTCCAACCATATAGACTGTTACTTTGGTTATCCTTACATGCTTCTAATGAATATGCCATGAGCTACTTTCTTTCTATCATGATGGCTGCGTCAACCATATAGAATTCTATTTCATCTATCTTTCCATGCCTTTATGATGATGTCATCTATATCTCAGTTATAATGCATCCTATCATATTATTATGCTTCATACTTTTACTTGCTAACTTCTGTGCACTTGAAAAATAGGCTAAATGAGTGAGATACCTTCTAATAGTGGAGGTCTATCACTTCTTCCTTATTTGACTTCTTATTTTCAAGTTATTCTACTTCTTCAGTGACATGGGCTTCATTTCTTTCCTTTCTCTTCTTGTTGTCCTTCTTGAGTTTAGGACAATTTCTTTTAAAATGCTCATATTCATTACACTCATAATATTGGATCTTAGACATGTCGATTTTATTTTGAAACTTCTTTCGAGGCTCAAACTTCCCAAATTTCCCTTTCTTCCTTGTTAATGTTGCATATGATTGAGTTTGTTCATTTGTCCCAACATCGTTCTTTGCCTTCAATCTAGATTCTTCAATTTTTCATAATGACCACAAATCACTGAATGGAGTGGTTTCCTTCTTCCCATAGATGTTTGACACAAATTTTCCCCATTCATCAAGTAGTGCGTTGCACATAATGGTGGTCATCTCACGATCAACCATTACTTCTCTAAGTTCTTGTAGTTGGTTTCTAATTTCAAATACCTTCATGAAACATGAAGTTATCCCTTCTTCCCTTGAGATTTTCAACTTGTAAAGTTTGGTTCTTAAAGATACGATTTCACATGTAGTGCTTATAGAAAATAAATCTACCAATTTTCCATATATTCCCTTTTCTGTCTTCAATTTTTCAACATAAGGAATGTGAGAATCCTTGATAGAATCTCTAAGGATCCTTTGTGCCCTTATCTCTCCTTTCATGAACTTAAATAATGCTTGAGATTTCTCTTGTGATGGTTTTGTGATAGAGCCATTTACATATTCAATAACTTCATTCTCCATGAGAATTAAATCAATTCTCTTATTCCATGCAAGGTAGTTCGATGTCCCAACCAATTTATTGTTCTCCTTGTAGAATGAAGTTATTTGATTTGAGGATTCAGACATAAAAATATAGAATACTTACTTGTCAAGTGAAGATGCTTCTTAACGATGATGTATTCAACTTGATGTCTTCTTTAATGATGATCAATGTTGGCTTGTGGGGGCCTAACCCATGTTCAATGTTAGTTAGCCAAACAAATCCCTAGCGTGGGCTGAAGTCTCACCCGAAGCAATATGGGGGGATGTTGGAACCAAGTTTCCACATCCTTGATATGGATGTGATTTTGTTTTATTCCAACTATACCTGCCTTCGCACAAGTTGCTTATCCCTCTATTTTACCCTTCAATACCTTTGCAAAATGTTATAATCGGCTTCCGCGCATCCCTAACTAGGGGCTAATGGGATTTCACACTACTAGGGCAGCGAACTGTGATATTTCCCCAAACTACGCTAAGCATCTTACTTGATTTATTAACAGATCTTAGTTAGCTTCGCGTAAACCAATGTTCTTACTTGCGTTCTCTTAACCAATACAACTATACACATTTGCACATCATATAAGCATTAGAAGTGAAACTCATACCCAATATAATAGATGCATAAACAAGAAATAAATATGCAGAAATTATAGAATACTTATTTTTATTGATAATACCAGATTCTTACAGACTCGACTCGCCCTGCGCACTCAACTGCAGTGCCTCTACCTACTCTAAGACCCAAAACTTAGACTTTTGCTTAGATCTATCTCTCATACATCTTTGTGATCTTCTATTTCTTTATCTACTTAGAGCTTAGCTCTATTTATACAATCCCATGGTTCGTGGACCATGGGTAGATCTTCTATAACCGACATTACATTCTCAAAATAAGGGTGGACAACCCTATGACTCTTTAACAGCTATGTTCTCCGCAACCACAAAATGCAAATTCTTTACATTTGGATTACAAAAATTGGACCAAATATGGGCTTTAAGCCCAAAACTTCCCTTGGGGGATCCCGCACCCAACAGGCCCCCAACACAAACATTGTGACTGACCCTCAAGTCACTCTGTAAGTGCAGAGATCTTAGCGTGAAGACCTCCCAGCTCTGTTTGGATCACTGCAACATCGGCAGCACACTGAGCGGTCGCCTGCTGGACTTCTTCCATGCGTTGTTCAGTGACTGCTGCTGAATTGCTACTCTGAATATTCTATTGAGCTGCCTGCAGTTTCAAGAGCTCCCTTTAATGGAGGCTGTGATTGTGTAAGCCTCCTCAATCCATGGTTGTAGGCTTAAGACTACTTCCTTATGCCAAGCGACATCTGCCTCTTCCTTGAGTGCCTTTTCTTTTTACATTTGTGCAAGCCTCTGTGTAAGGGAAACCATCTGTGCAGTCCCTTTTACCTCATCATACCTCTATTGGATGTCACGCGCCTCTGTCTCTAGGCGCTCTACATGCAAGTCCTCCTATAGGATAATTAAGACCTCGAATGATTGTTCGAACAACTGCATGTAGTCTGCCACTGCACTATCAACCGCTGTTGTTGCTGTTGTAACAATGATGGTTCGTTGTTCCTTGATCTCCGACGGAGTTGAAGGCTGAGCCTTCAACTGTAGTTCTGCAATCTACAGGTTTTGCTCCAGCTAAACCCTGGCCATCTCTGCTCGAGCATCGTGCACCCTTGTGGCCAATTTGCAGACGTGTGCCTCCACTGATTCTTCTACCTAAATGTCCAACTCCGAGACCATCCGACAGGCTTCCTCCACAACCTACATTATCTATCTGTTCTTCTCCATTACTTCATTGTGCTGCATGCCCAACTACTCAATGTTGATGCGCTGCTCACTCATCACCTATAGAGTGTGACTTTCCCGAGCCCTGAGTTTCGTGGTGATTCCATCCTATAAAAGGTATAGCGTCTCCTGAGGGAGAGCGGCCATGTTCAATCCTACCCCTTTCAGAATTCTAATCCTAGGCTTGTCCGCCTCATTTTTTGTAGTGAATGCTCCATCAGGTAGCAGTACCGTGTTGGTCACCCTTGTGTGCAACATCTCCTCGGCAGCTGTAGTGCTGATTGCGAGGATGGTGGACACTATGCTAGCCTGTGGAGTCTGAACCTGCAACTCCTATAGTTATGTTCGAAGAGCCCCCAATACCAGCTGTTGATGTTCTTCAAATTGTTGGAGGGCCTCCACGGTGACATCCCTCACCATTTCGCTGATGTCATGAAAATCCCCCTTAGTGAGGGTGATTGGGTCAAAAGACGTCTTTGAGGCCTTTGTTTTATTTTGCTACACTATTTTCTCTCGCGGTCGCGGACGCTTGAGTTGGGTGGATGTCGTCTGCGGGTTCATACCACCTTGTTTGGTCTTTGTTTTTGCCTTAGTGTCAGGCATAGGTGACTTTTGTCCTTCACACTCTTCTTCCCCTATTTTCTGTTGTTCTGCCACTTTCATGACGTCGCGTGCTTCTTGGGCCTTAGCCTCCGCTTCCTCTTTCCTGTGCATCTTTTCTAGCTACACCATTCGAAGTTTTGTCTCTTCCTTCTTGCGCTGGGTGGCAGACTTGTCCATTTCCACCGCAGAGCCAGCTAGAGTGCACCACTCTGGTGGCCAAGACTCAAGGAATACGAAAATGACATCATCAGTCGCCAGGTACGGTAGGTTGTGCCATGTCTTTGTAGGGTCCTTCTGCGCCCTTATAAAAACATTGTGGAAATCTCATTTGAACTCTACAAAGCTCTGTAGACTGGTGTATACTGTGGGTGACAATTGCAGCTTGCGATTGATCCCCATCTAGATATTCATCTCCATTAATATCCAAAATATTTTTCCCTCCTATATCTGCTGCACGTCCCTAGTTGCCCACAACGAAGCGTAATTCACTACCTATGGAAGGTCCGACACGACCGAAGGGAACTGGCTGTATTTGGGCAACTTCCATGCCACTAGTACGATAGACAACAAGAGCCCCGCATAGTGAAATGTTTTTCCTTGCTCCTGTGCCTCAAGACAGTTCGCAAGGAACTCACCGCATAGATAGTTCGCCCAGTTGAACTGGACTACTTCTGCACATTGGGCCACTAGTGCAACTATTGGCACGGGCACCTCATCTTCGCGAACACATCACCTTCCCTGCTAGGATTTGTGTCGCGACCTTAACTTCAGCACTGTTAATGCTAGAGATGGCGTAGCCTCGCTTCTTCTTCTCCAACTTGAACTTCTTCTTCATTGCTTCCACGAGGGCCAACTCACCACCTTTTCCTTTGGAAATATTAGCTGGATCCTCCCCTGAGTAAGATAGTCATTTAATTCAGTGAATTAGATGGTCTGTGATGGGAATGGGCTCCTCTAGTCACAAACACCCATCATGCATTAAGCAGAGCAGCTTCCTAATGATGAAGATGGTCACTGGGGTGCGGTGGTAATGCGACACGTAGAGCAGGTTTAGCAACTTGGCTTTCTCTACACCTATGAGTCATGTGCGCGGCTCCAATTCAATTGATCCAACCATTGTGTCCATCCTCTGGAGCATTAGCTTCGCGGTCGATAAATGCGCAAACTTCTCGTGGTCTGCGAGGTCCCAATCCTGAAACTTGAACACAGGAACCCACCCCAAGTGCAGTCCCTCAAAAATAATATTGTCTAGGAGCAGCAGAGTTTGTAGAGAGCTATTTCTCTCATCTATGTCCTTCGGCACCTTGTCTTTGCCCTTGCATAGAGGAACATATTCAGGTAACCGAGTAATAGGGTCCATACCTTGGGTTTCAACTTCCATTTCCTCGCCCTCCTCCTCCACCAGGATTTCTTCAGACTCCTCCTCATCAGCCTCCAGATTAATGGCCTTCCCCTTTTCCTACAAGATGAGCTTGGTCGTCTATGGATTTTTGGGCAAGACGCATACTAAGATGATGGCCTGCTTATCCTTCTTAGGCTGTGGTGTTCTAGATGATTTAGGGACCTCAACTATTATTCCGACGCTCTCTAGGGCTTCCACTTCTGCAATTTCCTGTGCGGCTTCTTCGACTGTCACTAATCCTGTGTCCATGGCTTCTATAGGTGTTTTCATAGTGCTATTCCACAATTCTTGCAGTGTCTCTAGTAATTGCTCAAACAATGAATTCGCTTTCAGGGTCTCGAATAGGTCTCCGTTCATGTATACTTGAGTATGTAAGAACTCAGTTCTCAAAATGGAAAGTGTTGTTCGCTGGACATCCACTTGTAATTTATAGGGCCTTTTGAATTTGAATTCGACCGTTCCCCACACATTTGGTCCATTAATGCTAGATTGGCGACAGATTTCCAAGAATATAGCCCATAAAGTTCGCCTTAAATGCGTACTGCCCACTCCATTTGGCCTCAAACCAACCATCAAATCGTGAATAGTGACTTTAACAATCACTTTTCGTCCGACTTGCATGCCAGCGCAACTGTCTTCACGCTATCACGGACCCTTTGACACTTCGCTGCTTCGCACAGTCCTGAAATCGCGCAGATCCCAGGCAGTGTATTTTATAGTCCCGTGCCTCCTTTTAGCTGCCTGGAACACTAAGTCTATGATTCTATCAGCTAGTCAGATGGCAAGGCCACCTGTGTACGACTTCAAACAACTACCATTCACTTTTCCTAGGAAGGGATCTAGATTCAACTTAACCAAATGGACCACGCCACCATCGGTAATCTCCTTAATAACATACAGCCCCAACCAATGCATTTTGAGTTTCCCTGGAAATTTATCAAACTTACTGTCATATAACAACACCAAGTCATTCACCATAAAGGTGCGCAGCTTAATATGTCGATCATGCCATGCCTTTTCGCTGCTTTTGGACCTACTGGTGAAATCCAGCGAAAAATCTCTCTTCTTCCAACTCATCCAACTGCACAAGCCTCTCTTTCAGGGCTCTGTGATCTGTCACACCTGTGAGCGTTGCTATGCACAAACTAGGCACGATGTATTCCATAGGCATCATAACTTCAACCCTGTATACTAGCCTAAAGGGTGTCTATCCTATTAACTTCTTGCATGTCGTCCGATAAGCCCATAATACTGCAGGTATGCATAGGTCCCAATCACTTTGTTGAGCATTGCATACCTTGGTCAGCGTAGTCTCTAGTACTTTGTTGAACACCTCCGCTATCCCATTAGCATGTGGGTGATAAGGTGTGCTCTTTTGATGATACACCTAAAATTCCTCCGTTAGTGCACTAATCATCTCATTCAGGAAGTACGTACCCCGATCACTCATCAAGATCTTTGGACAGCCAAATTGCATCAGTACATGCTCAAATAGGAACTTCGTGGTATTCATGCATGTGCAATCCTTCACCGGCTGCGAATCTGCCCAATGAGTCACATATTTCATTGCAATGATAATATACCTCGCACCTGTCTTTCCTTTTGGCTGAGCCGGTCCTACAAAATCTATTGCCCACTTTTCGAATGGTTGCAATGTCATTTGTGGATTCAAAGGCATTTCATCCCTCCACGATGGCTTACCTGTTCTTTGACATACATCACATGCCTTGCAATATGATTTTGAATCCTAATGAAGGGTTGGCCACCAAACCCCTGCGTGTAGAGTCTTCTGCGCGGTTGCTCTCCCTACATAATGTCCTCCCGTGGCACCCCAATGAGCATCTGCGAGGATGCTGCTTCATTCAAATTTAGGTACATACCTTCACAGTATCTCATTAGTCCCCATTTTGTATAGAATCCTAGCAATGACAGAGAAATCTGCCACGCGCACCACTAGTTCCTCCTTTTTCTTGATAGAGTATCCTTTCGGCGCAATTCCAGTTGTTAGGAAGTGTATTATATCCTCGAAATGTCAATCCGCAACGTGCACAAAAAAGAGTTGCGCGTTAGGTAATCCTTCCTCCAAATTAGTAGGCTCCTCTCCTGTCTCGATGCACAATATGTGGTTAGGTCTCGTGTTCAATCATCTAGGCTTCACAACAACTTCAAAAATCGTATTCCTAGAAAAATAATAGCCATATACAGATGCGCCCCCACAACAAAGGCTTATTGACCAAGTACTTTAGCTCGAAGTGGTCTGTATACATCTTAAAGTGACCCCCTAGCAGGTAGTGTCAATACTTCTGGAGCGCATACACCATAGCTAGCCCTTCGCGTTTAGTGGTGGAATAGTTCTCTGCTTTGGATAATCTGCGACTTGCGAATGCAATAGGGTGGTCCAAACCTTCTCTTCCATCCTGTGTTAGCACTACCCCCAGCGCTATACATGACGCGTCAACATGTACATCAAATTCTTTCTTCTAGTCTGAGAAGACTAGAATCGGCGCGGTAACCGTCTTCTCTTTCAATACATCTAAGATTTTCTTATAGTCATCGCTCCAAGAAAAAGAGACATCCTTCTTCAAAAATTTTTCCATCGGCGTGGTGATCTGGGCATAGCCTTTGATAAACTTCCTGTAATATCCCATATGTCCCAAGGTAACACATTGCTGTTTCACACTCCGCTCCACTTCCAAGTTTAGAATCACCGCGATCTTTGTGGGGTCTACCATCATCCCTTTTCTGCAAACCACATGTCCCAATAGGTTCCCAAAAGGAATGCAAAACAACACTTCTTAAGGTTGAGTGCAATCTAGTATCTTCGACAGGTATCCAACATCAAGCGTAAGGTCGCTACATGGCGCTTAACCAGTCCAAATACAATCCAGTCATCAAAATAGACCTCCAGGAACTTATGAATAAATTCCTTGAATGCCGCAACAACGACACGTGAAAAGATAGCAGACACATTCTTTAACCCAAACGACATTACAGTATATTGAAAGTAGCCCCACTCAGTCACAAAGGTTGTCTTGCTCCTATCCTCTCGTGCGATTTTGATTTGGTGGTACCCAGAGAACCCATTAGTCAAGGAGTATGCTTCTTGGCCACCTACATTGTCCAACACCTCATCTGTGAATGGATTTAGGAAAGGATCATGCACACAGGTGTCATTTAGCTTTCTAGGATCCACGTATATCCTTATCTCATCCTTCTGCTTCTTTTCTTGCACCACCATTGGGATTACCCAATCGAACTCTTCCATCGGCTCAATGATGCCTACTGCTAGCATTTTGTCTAGCTCTAAGCAGACCTTCTCCTTGTATTTCAGATTTAGGTGGTAAGGCCTCTGCTTAACTGCCTTGACGTCAAGCTTTAGCGTGATCTTTGTCACTCCCATGTCTCTTGATATTTGTGGAGTAATTCAACGACCTTATTCACCGTCGCATCGTCCCAATAGTCTCCGATCTTCGCAAACTTAGGTTTTGCCTCCATACCAATGTTCACCTGTCTAGTTTTCACTGGTGCGGTTATATCAAGGTTCTCAATCTATGGTCCCTGAACCTCACAGTGGCCTTCTGTCTCTAGAATATTAATCTTCTACATATCCTCATCCTCTTCTTCAGTAGCTACATTATAACATTCTAGCGTGCGACTCATTTGAGTAGCCCATTCAGGTTGTGTCAGGTCGAAAGGATCCTGCGGTATCCTAAAGATGACTACTTTCACCTCTTGTTGTGCTTCCTCAATACCGTCAAACCCGTCCTCAAAACTAAATGTCATCATGAATCCTTCACACAGGATATCCCATTCACCTGTCCCATGGCAAAACTCTATTTCTACATACCAATTCATTGGGATAACATCCAAAGTATGACAAAATAGGTGACCCCACTTAGGTTGTGGCTTTTCTCCATAAGCCTGTGTCCACTTGGACAGATGCACACGTGGATCATTCTACCCATCGTATTTGTCTATCAATCGCATCTTAGGCTTCCCAAATTGTGTTCACATCTTCTGCCTACTCGTGCTAATCATCAAAACTCCCCTTGTGCGTACCCCACCATCTTGCGGGCGTAGCGCGCAGTACCCTGTCCAAGGCTTGAAATCATTGTTTTTTGGCACTTCCCTTTCGAATGCATCCAAAAAGATATATACCTCATTTAGACCATCATAAATAGGTAGATTTCTTACCTCTGATGATACGCAACGGAGAAACCTATTCGTCATATTGCAATTCAACATAGTTACTTCATGTAACCGATTCTGCCAGTGTTCTATCTCCTCGTTGGAATCCGAAGTGCAGGAGCTCTTGCACTCCCATGTAATCCACCCATCTGCAATGGGATTTACCTAGTCTTGGTCTCGCGTCGTTATATTATTTATGCAGTCCAGATCGTCGTCACTCTCATAGTTGCAGACCGACTCTGTATAGCATGATCCTTCAACAAGATCTAGGGGTATTATTACGTGTAATGATTTCTTCTCAAATATAATTTTTAGGTTCTTCAGATTGATTACCCCATTCATATCAATAGTCCAGTCATTTCCCAATAGTGAGGGGTAGGGATTATTTTCATCAACAATCTCCATTACTTCAAAATCTGCCAATGAGCTCACTCCCTCAATATCCACGGTTATTCCCTCCAACCACTTCATGGGTATTATTTCCTACTAATTCACCATCCTTAGCTCAATTGGAGACCATTGCAATGCAGGTCTGCCCATTTGCTCCCATGTCTGTTTTGATAGAACATTCGCATCTAATCCTAAATCCAAAATGACTCGATACATCTCGTATTCTCTGATTTGCGCAGTTAGTCTCATTTCATGTCCTGTCCTTGTCTTATGTTTTTTGATATTTTGGACTACGCGTCATTCACTTGGCATGGTCCCAACACATCTATTGATAAGTTCCTGTAATCCTTTCACAACCTTACTGTTGCGCAGTAACTTCATACAGGTTTCCAGGAAAGTTGTGAGCATGGATGGGTCCATCTCCGGCTCAGGCTTATCCTTGCTTCCTTAAGTGGATGCCTTAGTGAAGCTCTTCTTAGCTTCCACGAATGTTTCTCGAGCGCACTCTGAATCGAACTCAACCTCCTTCGTTGAGGCTTTGCGAACCCATGTACTGTCTTCCTACTATTTTCCCTTGTCATCTCCTCTCGTAATTCCACTTCAGAGCACTATATTTACCTTCAGATCTTCCTTGCGTGGCTTAGACCTCATCATCTGCAGGTTCTAAGTCAGGGGGCGGTAGCGCTCCTTTGTCATGTATCTTTGCTTCATCGTAGGAAAATCTTCTGTTTCATGATCAAACAACATGCAATACTTGCACAACAGGCGCGTTGGATTAGTGCAATCGTGGGCATAGTGTATCGACCCTCCACAATTTTATAAAATCAATTATTCGCGAACTCTACCAGGTCCTCCTCCGCCTCAGCCTCATCTGTGACCCTGAAATCCTATCCATGCCATCCCTGCATTTGGGTCATGGGGCCGCATTTCGGCCTGAACCCTATAAGCGAGAGTTCTATCCATCATCAATTCATAGCTCCTACAGGTTCGCTCATCATGGCCGACCGACCTACAAAAGCTGCAGAACAACTATTGCAGATTTTGCGTATACTTCTGTAACAAGTGGTAGTTATTTGTGGCATGTTTTCTGGCTATTTGACAGATAGCGCACCACAAAGCAGGCATCACGCTAGGTACTGCTTGAGCTTTTAGCCTTAAAGGCATCGGTCCTCCTCCTACAAGATAATTTATGAATACCGAGTGGTGGTATTTGTCATGACCCTGACTCTCGCATTTCACGTAGCATACTTCTTTACGTACCTTTAGCTGAGCCATCCTATCTTGCTTCAAGCTTTGCATCTCAAGGCATAGATTCTTCAGCAGCGCGTGGATCTGCTAGATTCCTAGATTAGGATCCTGCATCAAGGTCTCATGCAGTCTCATGGAAATCTCCAAGGCCTCTGCTTGAGTTGTTATCTTCCACTACGATAACGCACTCCTTAAATGTGGTAGTAGCGAAGCCAACAGCCACTTGTGATGTTGTCCATCTGTCAAATTCATGTTGGCTTCGTGGATCATACATTTTAGTGTCTGATCTACTTCCCAAGGCATTTCGCTTGGTAGCATCATGATCTCTTTGAATCCCACAATCGACTACACTTTAGATTTAGGCCTGCTAAATTCCCTATTCAGTGTTGTTTGGATGTCCGCTACTCTAGATTTTGGGTTATCGCTGGAGTACTTAATATACCAGGTTAGCGCGCGATCTTGCAAAGCACTAACCATTGTTGCCTTTTTATGTTATCATTTGTAACACCTTGAGCTTCCCATACAACCCTCGCAACGAACGAGAATTGGTCTGGGTCCTCATTTCCCAAGCCTTTGAACAAAGGCAACTTCACTGTGTTTGCCATACTGAATCACGGTAGTGGTCGAGCTGGTACGGGTGAAGTTGGAGGTGATGGCGGTAAATATGGAGGTGGTGTGGGCAGAGGTGGTATTTGAAAAAATCCCTGTCTTATCAATTGAATAGAACTTCGTGGAGAGACCTTCGTTATCCCCTCTTCATCCCTTCGCGGTGGTGAAATCAATGGGCTATACTCCAGACCCTTATTTCCTTCATTTCTATAACTTTTTCCGCTTCTCGTAGACCCAAACATCAAGGTAACTGCATAACCCGTTTTTCGCACAACAACATTTTAATCCATGTATTCAAAGATTTTACGTACTTACCTCGCGGTCCTTTGAAAAAGCGTTGCTCTGCCTCGCTATAGCTAACCGAGGTGTCGATCACGAACTCACTAACAAATACTCCTATAATGCGACCGAGCCAATGATAAACGATGCGCTCGATCTTATCCTCCGATGCTTCCAACCTTGACACTAGTTTTGGGGTCCACACAATAGGACCGTCAAGTTTCCACCTTCCTTGGCTATCTGCTAGATTAGCGATCCAGACGTATAGCTCAGTAGGGAAAGAGGAAAAAATATTTCATGGATATCCATATACAGGTATTGGTCCAACCACTATTCTTTTAACAGTCATGGGTTTCTGTTTTCCTGCGTCGCGAACTCGTGAATCATTCTATCCAACCAACCTTCGATTTATTTCTTAGTTGGATTCCAGTGATACGACATCACACATCTCTCATTCAGATTCCGGTCCCGACAACAGAACTATTTGTTGGCTTGTGGGGGCCTGACCCAGGTTCAGCGTTAGTTAGCCGAACAAATCCCTACACTACTGGCCCTTTCGGCATTAGCCCGCGGAGCGCGGGCTGAAGTCTCACCCAAAGCAGTATGGGGGGATGCTAGAACCAAGTTTCCACACCCTTGAGATGGATGTGATGTCATTTTATTCCAACTATACCTGCCTTCACGCAAGTTGCTTATCCCACTGTTCTACCCTTCGGTACCTTCGCAAAATGTTACAATTGGCTCCCGTGTAGCCATAACCAGGGGCTGATAGGCTTTCGCGCTGCTAAGGCAGCGAACTATGATATTTCCCAAACTACGCTAAGTATCTTACTTGATTTATTAACAGATCTTAGTTAGGTTCACGTAAACCGATTTTCTTACTTGCGTTATCTTAACCAATACACTTATACACATTCACACATCATATAAGAATTAGAAGTGAAACTCATACCCAATATAACAGATGCATAAACAAGAAATAAAGACGCATAAATTATAGAATACTTCTCTTTATTGATAATCCTATATGCTTACAGACTCGACTCACCCTGTGCACTCAACTGCAGAGCCTCTACCTAAGGTACGACCCAAAACTTAAACTTCTACTTAGAGCTATCTCTCATACATCTTTGTGATCTTCTATTTCTTTATATACTTAGAGCTTAGCTCTATTTATACAATCCCATGGTCTGCAGACCATGGGTAGATCTTTTACAACTGACATTACATTCTCAAAATAAGGGTAGACAACCCTATGACTCTTTAACAACTATGCGCTCTGCGATCACAAATTCCAGAGTCTTTACATTTGGATTACAAAAATTGGACCAAAATATGGGCTTTAAGCCCCAAAACTACTCTTGGGGGATCCCGCACCCAACAATGACTTCCTTGATGATGTCTTCTTTCTTCAAAGATGCTAATGTTTCTTTTTCAAGAGAGGGAGAATTCCTTGTTGCTTTGATCCCTTTGATGATGAGGTTCTCTTCTTGTTTCCTTTGGATGTAGAAATGTAGAATGTGGAGACTTCAATATGCTTTAAATGTGTTAAGTCACTTTTGAATGGAGGTTGGGTCTTTGATGTTTTCTTCTTATACCACAGATTGTGATGATGCGTCCTTGTGATGTGATGAGCACTCCTCCTTGATGCTTTTGAAGATTGGATGCCCTTGATGCTTCTTAGTACTCCTGATGATTTCCTTATGCTCAACCCTTATGTATCCTTCTTCAATGGAGTGATCTTCAAGCTGGATCTTCTTCCTATTGTAGTCACCTTAGCTCTGATACCATGATGAGAAATCAAGGGGTAGCTAGATAAGGTGACTTCTCTTCCTTTAATAACTGCTTGCGATGTTTTTATACTTAACGTGGTGTACTTGTTATAAGCTTCTTCTTTCACTTGATTATTATTATGTTCTTTATCATCAAACAACTATCAAACTATGAATAACAATGAGACAAGAGGAGACAAAATGTAGGTTGTTAGCCAGGGCCAAAACCTCTCCTCTTGAGAGGAAAACCCACACGAATTATTCTCTTCATACAAAATGTTCAGATAACAAATTCCAAGACCTATGACCCTTGACAAATATCCTCCAAGACCAAGTCAAACTGCTCCTTAATGAACTTCCTTCAACCCAAGTCAAACTTGCCTCATAGCAGATACAACTTATCCTTTGACCAATATTTTAGACCCACAACTTCTTGACTACAAATCAGCCTTATTATAGAAACCCTAGGCCACATGTGTGAGTGAGAATATGGTGAATTCTTCCTTCTTTTTCCTTCACTGGGATTAGTTCTCCTTCCTTGGCAATTTGGCTTGTATACTAGACTGATGTGACACCAAAATTCAGCTTCTTGTAGTGACTGCAATTCAGTCTACATTCAATAGATTGATGCCATAACATTTCGCCTGTGTGTAAGGAATTAGCCACAAAGCAGTCCCTAAAATTCGGTTAATTTCTTCTTTAATTATCCTCTCCTTCGATGGTTAAACTTATGCTTCTTTTTTCTTTAACGAGCTTGGATCAATGATCTTCAAATGTGGTCGATGCATCCTTATAGATAGTCTTCCTTGGAGATTGAGTGGTTGTCCATGAGGCTGACTTGTTCTTTCATGTAGGCCGACTTGTTGACTGCATGTTGACAAGGTCTTGGAGGGTCTTTTATGACACTTTTGACTTACACAAAATTTCTTTGACTTGAAACATGATGCCCAAATGGGCCTTATATATATTACAATAACTCAATTAACTTCTTTGACTCAATGACAAAATCTAGAAGCACTAAATAGATGCTTGACCTACAAATAAAATAATCTTAAGCATAAAACCCATGCTATAAAATAATAATAACATTTTTTTCTTTTTTCATCAAACACAAAAAATCATGAATACATTAAACATTAGGAAGACGAACCTAATTACACATTTCAACGATTATGATATGTCACTTGATTAATGATAAACTTTTAATTTATAATCGTGACTAGTTAATGGATTGATTTCAACGTATAAAGATATAAGAATATGCTTTTTATTAGTCCACACATGGGTAATGGGTTTTATGGAAGATATATAATACCATAAGAAGAAGATGAACCATGTCTCTATTACGACCTACAAACGTACATTTTTTATTCTTTTAAGTTGAAAATTATATGATGCTTTTACCTAGAGATTGCAGTTTGTTGTGAAGATAGGACACACATTTGGTTACTCGAGATGTTTAGCTGGGAGGCTGAGGGGAATATAGTAAGGTGTCATTAGTATTTCTTAGTAACCATTAATCTCTTAACAAGTAAGAATGGTTAAATAATGGTTAAATTAAATTGGTTTCCATGGTTGTAATTTTATCCCAAAAAATTAAATGTTTGGAGAGCATGTGAACATAACACCTTTGGTATCTATTGAAATATCTTTCTTGAAAGACATGAAAAATTATGACATCCCAGTATCAATCATAATAATTATGATACATGGGAAAATATTTGGCTGATATATGCATTTTATTTAAATTGGAAAAGTTAAATAAATGCACCAGTGATTGATTGAGTATACAAGTTATTGCATATTAAAAAAAATAAAAAAATAAAAATAGTTTATATAAAAGATTTTATAGAAATGAATGCATTTAGAAATGTGCATGAGAAAAGTGGAAATTATTTTTATTAACTTAAAAATTAATCCCCAGGGCATCATAAAATAATGAAAACAAAAATGAAAAAAGATTTCAAATTCAAATGATTAATGCAAACATATACATATGTTTATTGCTTAATGATTAATGATAAATGGATTGCCTAATTGTATATGCATTATGGGTGGAAATAGTTAGATTATTATTTTGTAACTCTCCGTGAACACATTCCATAAGAATTTTTTTCATCACCTTTTTAATATGGATTTAAATTAGATCTTATGGCTGGTTGATAACCATTTCTATTACTTTTGCATTTATTAGTTGATTTAAATTGATGGAGCCGTTGTCATCCTAGTTTCTCTATTTTCACATCCATTTGACGAGAATGTTTGACATAAATTGACAGTGCTACTTTTTAATGGCGGGAAGTTCATTTTAATAAACATTAAAACTATTATTACTTAATCATTTCACTTTTATACTCGAATTATTATTTATTGTTTGGTACATAATAATAACGCATTTTTATTTCATGAATTCTTAATATAGTCATATTCTTAAATTATATGATTCAGAGTTTCTAATAACATTATAATTGGAATATTTTCTTGGCTGTTGATGCCCATTGCCAAGAAGTGATCCATCCAAGGTGAATTTTGTTTTTGCAAGGCGTTTGTTTCTGAAGCATCTATGTGAAGAATGGGTGGTTTTATGACACTGCTTACATGGATGAAGATCAAAACAATGATCTTTCAAATGGCCAACTTGGTCACAGTGGTGGCATTTCACAATTTGTTGTTGTTGTTGCTGTTGAAGAGGGGCAGAATCTGGAACAACTAAAGGTGAACTGTCATGAATGAATCTAGCACTTTGAAACTGGATGGGCTTGGAGTAGTCTGGAATATGAAAGGACACGTCCTTGTCATATCCAAGACTAGTTCTGTGATTATTGTGTACAAGCTGTTCCCAAAGTCTGATGATGGGCTTGGGAAGTGCAAACTGAACCTCTGCATCTGCATGTACAACTGCTACTTTATGGGAGTTTGTTTCAATCTTTTGAACATAAATAGGTTCAGAATGACTCCTTTGTTTTAATTCTTCTTGCTGTAGCTGAGTTTCGAGCTGCAAAAAAACAATTTTCTCTTGTGCATTTTGTAGACAGACTTGAATGTCTGTGAGAGAAACTTTGCTGACTTTTAATGTATCATGATTAGTAGACAATATCAGAGTTTTGAGGAACTCTAATACTTCATTGGTTCTGGCCCTTTTTTTCTTTACTGTCAGAATTACACCTTAAAAACTGATCACAACTATACTCAATGTAGAAAAGTAATACCCACTAGTAATATCCTTTATAAATGTGCAGCAAATGATCAGTGTGCAACCAACAAGCACCAAAATAAGAGTTTACTCATGATCAACACTATGTTATGAGAATACAACCGACTAAACTTTTCTCCACAAAAGATTATTTTTATTTGTCAAAACAATCATTACCTTTATAGAGACCACCAAACTCTTATGCAACAATTGAATCAAGGAATCAATGCATATATATGTAGAAAGAAACTATATTGAGTTTTAAATACAATGCCACAATTGGGGCAGCAACAACTGCAAACTTGCTTGTTGTGGTGTGTCAAAGCTTAACCATTAAATGCATTCAATTTTTTTTTTGCGTTGGAATTTTACACAGTTGAACATGAAAACATCACTATCCAGCACTCAAGTACCTCTGGTTCGGCGATTTTGACTCTAGGCGTGGTCCACACGGTGCTCCATGCTATTGCCATTTGCTGGCTACTGCATAGTTTCTTAGAACGCTTCAACAATTTTGACTCTCGGCACTATCCAAACCGTGCTCCACACTGTTGTTTGCTGGCTACTACAAAGTTTCTTAGTGTTCAAGATTGAATGTAAAATATCCTCATCAAGATAATGATCAAAATGTGGTATTTGACACACCCGTAAACAAATACTTTCATGAAATCTTTAGAGTTGAACACAATCTGTTTTTGTTCCCATTGTAAAGGTATGAAACCATCATCCAATCTTCGGCATCGATGAACATTACAAACAGCGCACTTGAAAACAAACCAGTCTCTTATTGGTTAGTCGGCAGTTGAAAGTGATGAACCCTTTCATTTTTTTCAAGGAAAGTAGCTTTGGAGGAGATTAACAAACAAATGGGATTCAATGCACTGCGTGGGTTTTTTTTTTGGCTATTGATATGGTTGAACTATCGGAAATAACTGTTTGTGAAGATTGAACAAGGTTCAATATATACATCAATATTATGATGGGAGAGACACCGCACTCAAAAGAAATCAGAATGATATGGGCTCTAATAAAAGACATAAAACTGAGTCGTGCTATGTGTCAAACATGTGGTATAGTCCTGCCACTGAAACTGATAAAGGGATGGCTGATAATCGAAGTTCCAAAATGTTGTTATCAAATGTGGAACAAGGAAGACAGAGAAGATAGGTTCCTAATGGCACCAAGATTGAAGATTTTAAGAGCTCAATGAAACACAATTCAGAGGAATATAGAAGTAATGTATATTGTCTTCCAATTAGCAGAGATGTCTGCATGAGAAAGCAAAGCAATTGAAGGATCCCAAATTAGGCGTTCCCCAGATGCGTGCCACCTCTGGAAGATCCGGCAGGTCATACCAAGATTAATAAACAATTGGGACAACAAATTCAAATATCATTACGCATTAAAATGGCAGCGTAACTGTGTATTAACGTAATACACAAAATTGTGTATCAACGTAATACTCAAAACTGTATATCAAACCAGAGAGGCCGACTTGCAGGATATATCATCAGCGTTCAAGATAGCATTCACAGCGCTCCAATAGTGTGATATATCATCAATGTTCAAGATACCACAACGCTCCAAGCGTATTCAATCCACGCTCATCTTTCGGAGGGAACTGCAGCAATCTGGCACGGAAGAGGGAACTGCAGCAATCTACTCGTCTTTGGAAGAGTCCGCATCCTCATCAAATTACTATCGCTCCACCATTTTACGTATGAAGGTCAGGGTGGAGTAAGGCGTATTAATCAGTAGTAAATGCATATATGTCAGGAGCACAGCGTATTAATCAAGAGCAGAACTAATATATCAATGGAACACATATATATACCAAAACTGTATATCAATGGAGCGGAACTAATATATCAATGGAACGCATATATCAATGGAACCAACATTCAAGAATAGAACTGCGTTAACACTTCAATGTTCAAATCAACGGACCAGCGTTCAACTCAATCAATGGAGCAGCATTACAAATTTGGGTGTTTCTCTGTGGGAGCTGGGCGTTCATCATAGAGATTCGACGCCAGGAGCTGGGCAGTCATCATGGAAATTCAACGCTCCAGTTATGGAAAAGCGAGAGATGTTACACTCATACAAAAAACGTGCCAACAATGATAAGCCAGAGGTGCGTTCTTGTTAGGGCAGAGATGGCAGGTCTGAGCAAGGAGCATTTTTAGAAGGTAGGTGAATAAAAATGGCACTGGAGAAATAACAGGTTGCAGTTAAAGTTTAGCTGAGAAAATATTCATGAAAAAATATTCATGGAATGTAGAATTGATGGCAGAAATGAAATGCACATAAAGGCCATAAAACAAATGGCTCAAATAAATTATGCAGGGCAGGAATACGCTTGCTTTGATACCATGTTAAACACACACATGGTAGCAACAAATATGAGAGATAAAATATGAGAATACAATTTTTATTAACAAGTTATATACAATTATTGTACATGGTTTGACCATTGGGTTCCACATCCCAAGGTCTCTTGGACTCCTTTTGTCTATTCGGCTTCCACACTAACCCATTAAGGATTAGGTGTCCAACAATATTCATATGTGGTATTCGATGTGACTTAAATTCCTACAACATAGAGAATCAACCCCTGTGTGTCATATAATCCCTGGTTATTCCATCCTTTCTACCAGTTTAGAGATGGGTTATCCTGCTTAAGGTTGGATGCCACTTCTCCCCCGTATGACAACCAAGGTACACTCATTAATGAGAAAATTATGGCTCATAGTCTCTAAAGGAAACCTCGTGGTTTCATTCTCTACATCTGGCTAGCAATGGACTCATACACACTTTCTCTCACGTTTGGTTGCCTTATATTTTCATGGCAAACATCTTAGGGTGGCGAAGGGGTTTGTTTACAAACACGCTCTCTGGAATTTTCCAAAAATTCCATAACACTTACAACTACAGAAGAATTTGTTTTAAGGACCTCCCTGTTATGGTTAAAGAGCATTAGGATGGAGGTATAGTTTATTGCTTTCTTTCTTCATCTTTCAAAGTCTGGGCTTTGGTGTGCTCCATTCCTATTGGGAGTTCCTGATCCAGGTGGATATTGGTGGCCACCCGCCAATTCCACTTGGACTCCCACCATTGTTTCTTTCAGTTTTTTAGTTTCCTTAATTATAGCATAGTTTACTATTTTTAGCATTTTTTGGGTCCTAAACTTCCAGAGCCATTTTGAGGCCCTAAACGACGCTTTTTTGGAAATCTACTGCCAACTATTTTTTAATAAAATTGTCTTTTCTGTCATATTCCTCAGAGAGATCTTTCAAATGGGGTATCATGCGTGTCAAATGGAGATAATATGACCAAGTCACGACCCTAGGAAGTTGGTTGTCCAACTAACCCCAACAGGGCCCATAAACTCTTGGTGTTACATCTCCTCGGGTTAGGGTTTTGGTTTTTTTGGGCTTGCTCTTATTGTTCAATAATAAAAAGGCCCTTGAGCGTCATTATAAGGTAGTTCAGAGGAATGTAGCTGCCACATCTCTTCTTAGGGATAAGCTACCATCGCCCAAGCTAGTTTATTTCCATTTTTGTTACTAGGTATATTTCAGTATTTTACATTAATGAAATGAAGTATTATTTCTGCTGCATCTCTAAATTTATGGTTATATCTGTAATTTGTTGCATTCTTGTTTAAATCCAGATCAGTGGTATCAGAGAGGTTTGCTCTTTCTCTATTTTTCTTTGCATGTCCCCAATGAGGTCGGGATATAAGGAGTTAGGGCTTGATCTGGTCGAACCTTTGCAAGACCAGCCTCACAAATCCTGACGGCCTACCATGACAGATGAAAAGAAGGACGAGGGGGTAGGAGATCGTATCAAAATCTTGCTCGAAGAGGCCCTCGAGTGACAAAGGAATGTGATGATGGAAAACTTTGCCCAGATCCTTCAATGGCTACCCAGGGGCAACACATCTACTTCCAGCAGCTACCTTGGAAGTGCCACACCCTTTAAGGTACAAGTTAACTTTGACATTCCCACATTTGAGGGTCAGATAGATGCAGACGCTGTAGATAAATGGTTAAATCTGTTCGAAGGGTATTTTTCAATTCATGATTTTTCTAGACAGGAAAAGATTACTTTCGCTCTTCTCAAAGTCACCCCCCATGTTAAGGATTGGTTGGAAACCTACTGCGAGCAGAAGGATGAAAGTAAGATCTCACTATTTTTAGCCGCACCCACTTGGAATTCATTCCGAGATGCCATCACAGAGTAGTACTACCCTATAGGAAGTTATGAGGATAAATACATAAAGTGGACCACGTTGCGGAAGGGAAGGGACCAAGATGTGCTGGAGTTTACCAATATTTTTCATACTCTTTGCACAGAGTTGGGTATCAAGGATACTGAGCAGCATTTGGTACTCAAATACCGCAGTTGCCTACACAGGTACATCCAGGACGAGATGGAGTTTCAGGACATCTCCTCCCTTGGCATGGTGTATCAATACGCTGTCAAGATCGAGCAAAAGTTTAAACAGAAGAAGCGAGACCTTGGATCTGCGAATCCAAAGCAAGGGAAAGGTGCCCCCAAACCAAAGAACAAAGGACAAAGCCAAGGCAGGGTGGCCCAAGACAACCCACCAAATCTGCAAGAAAAGAACAACACCGTGAAGCCGAAGAAGGACACGAGAAAGTGGTGTGAGTTCCATAAGAGCTCCACTTACAATACAAGTGAGTATCAGGTCAAGTAGTCACTAGTGGTCAAGCTAAAGGCTTGAGAATCAAATGCATGTTTTGACTCTGAGTCATAACCCAATAAGGGGAATGACAAAGGGAAGCAGATTATCGATGCGGAGCCCAACACCACTGTTGCCACCACGAAGATCCAGAAGGAGGAACCCAAAGATCCAGAGGAGGAGGAGCGCCTCTTCCACTCCCAGATGTGAGTAAAGGGTTCCTCGCTATAGTTCATTGTTGATAGCGGGAGCTAAAATAACCTCATTTTGGTAGAGTTCGTGAAGGGGCTAGGCTTACCAACCACAACACATCCCTAACCATACACCATCAGATGGCTTCACCAAGGACAAATCTTTGTGTGAGCCAGCAGTGTCGCCCTCCATACAACATCAAGCTCTTCATGGATGAGGTATTATGTGATGTTTCTCTCCTTGATGTTTGTGATGTATTATGAGGCCAACCATACTTGTGGAAGCGACATGTTGTGTATGAATCGAGGCCTCGTGCCATTATTGTGACTTTGAGAAATAAGTTGTACAGGATACCGGAGCTAGCACCGCCTACTACCATCTCTTTGGTTACTGCAAAACAATGCAGTAAGATCATTTCCGAAACCGGGAAATTTGTTTTCCTGATGATACATCCTCAGGGAAAGAAGAAGATGATAGCCACGACCTCTAGACAAGGCCCCTCCACATGAAAACTGCAGATGAACAAGGTCATGGAGGAGGATGAGGACATCTTCACCTCCCCCACAAAGGGTTCCTCTACACTGCCAGGTCAAGCACTCCATCGATTTCACCCTAGGTTTGCCATTGCCCAATGGACCAATCTATCGACGCTCCGTTTTGGAGAATGATGAAATGAAGAGGCAGATTTAGGAGCTGCTGTAGAAAGGTCACATCTGACCGAGTTCATCGCCCTGTGGGAGCTCGATCATGTTGGTACAGAAGAAGGATGGGACTTGGAGACTCTGCATTAACTATCGGGCGTTGAACAAGATCACTGTTTGGAATAGGTACTCGATCCCATGGATTGATGACCTTCTGGACCAACTGAAGGGGGGGAATATTCTAGCAAGATCGACTTGAAGTCAGGATATCACTAGGTACCAATCAAACCCTCCGATGTGTGGAAGGTTGCCTTCAAAGCCAAGGAGGGCCTTTTCGAATGGTTGGTTATGCCTTTCGGGTTGACGAACGCTCCTGCAACCTTCATGAGGCTGATGGATGACATCATGCGACCATTCACCAACTCATTTGTAGTGGTATACTTGGATGACATCCTGATCTTCAGCCAGAGTTGGGAAGAGCATCTCCACCACATCCGATAGGTTCTCGAAACATTGCGGCAACATAAGCTATGTGTCAATTTGGAGAAATTAACTTTTGGCATGACACAAGTTTAGTATCTGGGATACATTATTGATGAATGGGGGGTGCATGTGGATCCAACCAAGATCCAAGTCATTCGGGATTGGCCATCTCCAACCACTCTGACAGAGCTCCGCAACTTTCTGCGTCTTGCCAATTTCTATCGCAGGTTCGTGTTGGGATTTTCTCATATCACTTGGCCCTTGAGTCAAGTCAGAAAGGGAGGAGTGAAAGCAAAATTCTTTTGGTCTGAATCTCAATAGAAGGCATTCATAGAGTTGAAACATCGCCTCTACTCAGCACCAGTGCTTGCATTACCAGACTTGCAACAACCATTTGAGATCGAGATAGATGCCTCTGACTATGCTATTGGGGCAGTCCTTACTCAACACGGGCATCCAGTGGCATATCATAGTGAGACACTTTCAGACACAGTTCGGAAGTATCCTACTTATGAAAAAGAGATGTATTCCATTGTGCAGGCCTGTCGACAATGGAAGCATTACATTTTGGGGAAGGAAATGGTCATCCACACAGACCACCGATCCCTGCAGTTCATACAGATGCAAGGGAAGTTGCAGAATGATCACCATCAGAACTGGTCCACATACCTGCAATAGTTCCATTTGAATATAAAGTATAAGAAGGGAAGCACAAATAATGTTGCAAATTTCCTCAGTCGACCACCAATCATGACGTTAGACACCGTGCTCAACTCTTGTGGGCACGAGACTTCTAATTGACCACTTTTGTACAAAAGCGACCCTGAATTTGGCCACACATACCAGAGACTCTTGGAGGGTTAGCATGTTCCATATTTTCACCTCTAGGATGCCCTGTTATGCCACCTGGGTCACCTTTGTGTTCCTTCAAGCAAGCATGCCAAGATGATTTGGGAATCACACTACAGTCTGGCTGTTGGGCATTTCAAGGTCGAGAAAATGGTGGCAGTACTGCAGAAGTATTTCTATTGGCCAAATCTTCGACAAGATGTCAGGAAGTACATCATATCCTACACTGCCTGTGCCATTGCCAAACTAACTATCAAGAAGAAAGGCCACTATACTCCGCTACCTACCCCTAGTCGACCTTGGGAATCCACCTCCATAGATTACATGTCAGTCCTTCCTTCTACTAAGCATGGAAATGACTATGTTTTTGTGGTCATCGAAAGGTTCTCGAAGATGGCCATTATGGAAGCCTCCAAGAAGAATATCATAGCAGAAGCCATTGCTACACTCTTCTTTGAATGAGTGTGGGTACACTTTGGGATCCGTAGTCTATCATCTCAGATCGGGATAGTAGGTTCCTCAGTACATTTTGGTCCATTCTCTAGTTGATACTGGACACCAAACTCACTAAGTCCATAGCCTTCCATCCCTAAACTGATGGCCAAGCAGAGGTTGTCAACAGGATGATTGTACACATTCTATGCATGTACAACTCAAAGCATCCACACACATGGGATGAGAGCCTCCCTTATGTTCAACACATCTATAATTGGGCTCTCCATAGCTCGAATGGCCACAACCCTTTTCAGGTGGGCTTGGGATTCTAGCCACTATGTCTGATTGATGTGGCCATGCCATTTGTAGCTACTCAAGCAGATTCGGCTCATGTCTAGTCCGAAACAGATAAGGCAAACGACTTCATTGAGTACATCCAACATATCTGCTAGCAGGTCCACAAAATTATGGAGAAATCAAATGCCAAGTACAAGTAGTGACATGATCAACACCAAGTGCCACACAATTTTCTGGTGGGCGACAAAGTCTGGTTGCATTTGCAAAAGGAATGCCTTACCGAAGCCTATCGGAAACTCAGGCCACTCCGATATGGTCCTTACACCATTACCAAGGCTGTGCAAGGCAATGCATTTGAGCTCATCGTTCGCCCATTCCTTGGCTTGCACCTAGTGTTCAATGTGGACCACCTTCGGCCATACTTTCCACCATTACTAGACACATCGGACATTGCAAAACAACTCACACCAACAAAGTTAAATCCAGATTGCATGGAACAAGTTGCAACTGATTGGATCATGGACACATAGATCAAGCACATTCGCCAGCAGAAGATCCAACTGTATCAAGTTGTAAAAGCAGGCTGACTCCTTCACCAAGGAAAGTGGCTCACCAGGGACCAAGTTCAGCAGAAGTTTCCTCATCTCATGGAGGAAACGCAATGGGGACCATTGCTTCCTAAGGGGGGAGGAATGATCTAGGTGGATATTGGTGGCCACCCGCCAATTCCACTTGGACCCCCACCATTGTTTCTTTTAGTTTTTTAGTTTCCTTAATTGTAGCACAGTTTACTATTTTTAGCCATTTTTCGGGTCCTAAACTTCTGGAGCCATTTTAAGGCCCTAAACGACGTTTTTTTGGCAATCCTCAGAGAGATCTTTCCAACGGGATATCATGCACGTCAAATGGAGATAATATGACCAAGTCATGACCCTGGGAAGTTGGCTGTCCAACTAACCCCAACGGAGCCCATAAACTCTCAGTGTTACATCTCCTCGGGTTAGGGTTTTGGTTGTTTAGGGTTTTCTCTTATTGTTCAATAATAAAAAGGTCCTTGAGCCTCATTATAAGGCAGTTCAGAGGCATGTAGCTGACACATCTGTTCTCATGGGTAAGCGACCTCACCCAAGATAGTTTATTTCCATTTCTGTTCAGAGGCATGTAGCCGCCACATCTGTTCTCATGGATAAGCTACCTCACCCAAGATAGTTTATTTCCATTTTTGTTACTAGGCATATTTCAGTATTTTACATTAATGAAATGAAGCATTATTTCTGCTACATCTTTGTAATTATGGTTATTGTTGGGTGTGGGATCCCCACAAGACAAGTGTTGGGGCTTAAAGCCCCAAGTTTTGACTAAGTCCACTATGAAGACTCCGCGATTTGTGGGTGCGGAGCACGAAGATGGTAAATGAGTCGAAGGGTTGTCCGCGACCATGGGTAGATCTCTCAAGCCAACGTTACATTACAACAATGAGGGCGAACAACCCTCTGACTCATTTACCATCTTCGCGCTCTGCACCCACAAATCGTGGAGTCTTCACAGTGGACTTAGTCAAAACTTGGGCTTTAAGCCCCAACACTTGTCTTAGGGGGATCCCACTCCCAACAGTTATATCTATAATTTGTTGCGTTCCTCTTTAAATCCGGATTATATCCTTTGATACTTGAGTAATTTATCATCCTTGCTTTTACATATAGTGTTTTTAAAGTTCATCCATTGTCTTCCTTTGGTTGAAGCATCCTCTTATTTTCAATCATAGGTCATTATCGATTAGGTTAATATTTATAGTTGTGCAAGTTGGGTTGACAAGGGTTCTTATACTAGTTGCGTGTTATTATTTGCAAGTTGGGTTGATGAGGATTCATATACTATCATCCGACAGTTATTTCGGATGTCTCCTGTCTCATACTATGGTCTTTAATTCTCCTCTAGATCAAGTTTTTTGTCCTTTTTCTCCATAATTTTGGGTATGGACCCTTCTTTGAACTTGTTGTAGTCCTTTCCTCAGCGGCTCCTGAAAAATTGGACCCAGTAGGGATCTCCTTTCCTTATTCAATTTTGGTTTGTGGAGTTTGGTACCCTAGTACCTTCTCCATATGGTTTTAATGGGTCTTCGACGATTACAACAACGTAAACTTCAAAGTCATTTTCCCGCCTTCACGTTTCCTATACCACCTTCGTCCCTCGTGGTTCTATCTCATCTGTAGGTCCTCTCTAGTGAGTATTTCAACCACAAGTCTTAGCTATCTATTTTGCAAGTTTATTATTCTCATGGCGCCAAGGTTACGTTCTTCCAATCGTAGAGGAGGTGCCTCGGGGTCCTCTACCTCGCGACACAGGAGGTTGTTTGGTTTGGAATCAGTTGCCAATTATTTTGACGTGGTGCCCTTGGAGGTACGAAATGAAATTCTTCAATTAGAGGCTAAGGAATTTGGAGATCATGCTTGCTTTTTAGACTCAGATATTGAAGGAAGTAGCCTCAAGTGGATTCCGAATCCAAGGAAGTTTCGTAGGCGAAGAATCCATTTCCTACATTCCATTACTCATCATCATCAAATGGAAAATCTCCTCAACATGGTGATAAAAGATAAGCAGGTAGATAACTATAATCTCTTTGCAGGCCAGGAAGACATAAAGCACATTCTTAGGGACATCAGATACAACTTGGATGATATAGTTGTTCGGTTGTCTCGTATGGAACACTATGTAGTTTCAGACTCAAACACTGAGTCAAATGAGCACCAAGAAGGACTTGCAGTCATGAATGCTCTAGCTCAAGCCTCTCCTCAAACCAAGTTAGTTGCCACATCACCAGTCATAATTTTGGACTAAAGAGTCCAAAAAGAAATCGAGATGCTGGCCTATTTGAAAGAAATGGGCTTCTCTTGGGATTGGTCAACTTTTGTCTCTTTTGTTACACATATATGTATATAGTTCACAGTCTAATGTTCCTGTTTAGTCGTTACTAGTAGATTGGTCTAAGTTTTTAGTAGCAAGACTGGCTAGGTACAAATGCCAGTTCTTCATTCCTCTATCCTTTTGGTTTCCATAATTTTAGACACATCCACCCACAATACTATTATGAAAAGCAAGAAGAAAATAATGGAAATGTGAACTTTTTCTTTGATATTAATAGAAATCTATTAATAAAATTTTTAAAAAAGAAAGAGGAAAGAAAAACAAAAACAAAAAACTAGTAACATAGTAACATTTGAATGTCCTTCTTTAAGAAAATTATATGATATAGATTAACTCAACACATGAGCAAGCGGTCTTATATAAAGGGCATAATTTATTTGTGTTTAGAACATAATCAAGTGCCTATGACTTTCTGCACCCTCTTCAAATGTCTATGCACTTCAAAGGCATTTATGAATACCAGTAGGGGACCAAACATGGACACTGACATGGCCAACAAATTAGTTCTTGTAGTGGAGTGAATTTATCCATAAGAAACCTATTTAGGTGTCCCAATGAGATATCAAGTATATACAACTCAGGGAAAAATATGAATGTGGTTAATATAATTATTTATGGTAAAGAAGGCAATGCACATTATTTATTCCCTTGTGTTGAGTGAGTGATGACCGGTCAAGTAGCCTACATGGTTAGATGTACCAAGTGATTGATGACTGGTCAAGCAACCTATATGATTTGACTTACCAAGACAAAAGTTATTTATATTATTGCATGTACCAAGAAAACCATACATGTGTATATCGAATTGAATTGCGTTGAAGAATTTTAATAACATCCACGAGACCAAACTAGTCTAAGGGACCTAGATATCCAACTAACAAAACATCATACAATCAAGTTTCTCTTCATAAAATTCCTCTTGGCGTGAATCATGATAAAAAAGATTGTCGTCTTGTGAAGCTTTCATTCCAAAAATAACTCACACATATTGTCCACTTTTAGGTCTCTTTCAAACTGACTATGAATGTCTTTATAGGCAGGACAATCCATGATGAAGTTCCATTCGGTTTCAACCACTCATTCCTCACAAAAGACACAAGTTCTTGCTTCCCACTCTTCCTTGGGAACTAACCATCTACCTGTTTCACATCTAAGACGATGGGATCCGGTACTTAGCTATGATATTAAAATCTTAGTCTTTCCCTTGATTTTGACACTCAAATAGGTCTTTTCATTATGCAACCATGTTGGGTTGAAATTATTGACATATATCAATTTTTTACAACCAACCTAATTTTCCCACATGGCTGTCCTGAATTTATCAAGTACCCAATTTTTTTACATACACTTTAGAATTAAGACAAACCTGCTAATTAATTCTCCATTTTCCCATCCATTTGTCATTCTGCTTCCTCCAGGTTTTCTTCCTATTCTTTAACCCTTCTATCACGATCATCTCGGTCCACTGGTGTTCATCCATGCCATCCACCTTTTTAAAATATGTTAACAAACAAATGATTATTAAAGCTTCCATCAGAATAAAAAAACCAGCACCCACTAACAAGATCTCATATGGGGCAGTTGATTTGACTTTAAGGTTACTAGTGATTAAATGTTTTTGAATTATTTCTACCTGTATCCATTTGTTTTTTCCATTGACCTGTATCCATTTGTTGTCTGACATTCTGCTCCTCCAAACTTCGCACCCATATAGGATAACCAAAGTAACAATACAAAATGAGTTTTCTTGGTTTTCCAATCCCATAATTCTTCTTTCCTGCATCTATTCTGAAGAAGATAAGACACTCTCCATCCCCCTTGAATCCTTTCAGTTCTGTATATCTCCCAATTGAGCCTATTGTGAAAAACGATTCCTAGGTACTTGTACGCTTTCACTAACTCTAAGGCTTTTCCCTAAAAAATAAAGATAACTTGTTGTTTTTTCCTCTTCAAAGAGAATATCATGACTTCAATTTTTCTAGTATTTATTTGCATCTCCACCTCTTGATAGAAGAGCTCTAATGCCTTCAAATGCTCTCTCAAACCATGAGAAAATTTTACAATTAGAATAAGATTGTCTGCATACATAAGAAACTTCACCACATATCTTTCTAGTTGAACACCCTCTCCACTAGTGTTGTTCACCCATTCTTCCAGTTTATCAATATATAGAATGAAAATCATGGGGGAAAGAGGGCACCCATGCTTAACCCTATGTCACTACCAAAGCATTCAAAAAAAACTTCCTTAGTTCTGATTTTAGTGCTAATTTTCTCGTAAATTTAATGCACAATTGCTTTATAGTCCCTTGGAATTCTGAGCTCTTCCATTCTTCTCGAGAGCTTATATCTAGGAACATCATCAAAAGATTTCTTGAAGTCAATGATGTAGCAAAAGGCCTTCTCACTTTGGACGTCCCAAATTTTTTTGGGGAAGTGCCTAAGAGTGATGCAATGATCAATGGTAGAGTGCCTTGGCCTAAAACCAACTTTCCCTTTAGCTCTTTTACCCTCTTTTTCTTCCCATTTGTTGATTATATGCTCCAACATGCCCCCAAACAATTTTCCACGAAGAGGATTGACCATAATAGTGCGGTAATTAGCAGGATTATAGATGTCTCTGCTTTTGTAAAGAAGGATAGCCATGCTCGTAGTTCAATCCACTGGAAAATTTCCTTGCGTGGCCTTGTTGAATATCCTTTTAATGATTGGAGCAAGGGTCTCAAGACCCCACTTTAAAATTTTTTCCTGCAAACCATCAATGTCATAAGCCTTACCACTTGCTAAATTTTTTATACCTCGCTTGACCTCCTCCACTGAGAATAACTTGGTTGTAGAGTTGATTATGGGGAATTAATTTTCTCTTGATATCTCTCATAGAGGAGCTTCACATAATCTAATCACTGCACCACTGATATATTATTGTCTGTTTTCTTTGTCTTTTGTTGTAACTCCTTCCAAAAACTTTCAGGGTTGTTCTTTCCCAATTACTTCATTCCTTCTTGCAACCATGTAACTTTCCTTTTTAGTTTTAATAATATTTTTATACTTCTTTAGGGTTTCACTATTTGTCTTCTTCTTAAGTGACCTTTTAGAAGGCTTGCATTCTTCATCATACGAAGGATTAATTGGAAAAGTGTTTGAGACCACCTTCTGAGGTCGAGATCTATGCACACCTCTAAGGCTTTGTGGATTGGAGGGATCAACATATTGCTGTAAAAGCACTCTATTCCTACACTTTCTTCTTTGAAATGTGTATTATTTTTTATCACCTGAAAGTGTTGTTCCATAGTTGCAACAAAGAGCTCTTGATTTTCTTGGTTCATGAGGATTCTTCCACTAGCATGCACTTTCTTTTAAGATTGTTGGTTTTGCACTTCTTGGAGCTCACTTGTGTGCATGACCAACTTAATAAAGAGAGGCAGATGGTCTGAATTCATCTCAATAGGACAAGCCCCAATCTTGAAATTGGACAAATTGCAAATCAAGCTTTGGGAGCATATCACATAGTCCAGACACTTTGACCGTTGTAATTTTTACATGTGATGCCCTCAGATCTTGGACAAGCTTTGATGCCATTGCAAATAACCATGTCATAGAGGCTACATAAGCCTAACAACTCAATGCCAAAGTGGGACACACTCCCCTCTCCATCCTGAGAGGTCCTTGTCCACGCATGATCCTCAATCTCTTCTAACCAAAGAAGGATGTTGTCCATATTCTCATTACTTCCCAATTGAATACATTGATTGTTTGTTGTCCTAACATTAAAGTCCCCAATTAACACTATATCTCCTAACATCCCGAAGGCAAAGATATCTATTTTCAAAGCACCAAAAGGGTCTTCATTATCTAAATTTGTCTTTTTGTAAAACTTTGAGTTTTTAGGGGCAAAGTAAAATGCAGCCAACCTGAATGTTACTTTGTTGTTAGTTATACTCAACCAGATAAATTGCTTATTTGGATCTTCTTTTTCCACTTTTATTATTTTGTCCCACGATTCTATTATTAAAATTGTGATCCATTCCTTCCCTTTGCCTGTTCCTATTTCTTAATTCCACACTGAAACCTTATTGAAACCTTCCTATTTTGGAACCCTGCAACATTCATGCTCATGGGTTTCTAAAGTGATAATGATGTCTTTCCCTTTTGCTTTGGACCCCAAAACCGGTCCTCTCCTTGGAAAACCTCTACAGTTCCAACTTACCATGCTTAGATACTCTTGGGGGGACCCGAATCCCTATTTGTAACTTGTTAAATGCTCGCTGATTTGGGCTTTCCCATTTTTCAGCCATGCCCACTTTCCTGCTTCTCTGACTAATTTCACCTTCTCCCATTCCTTCTTTTGATCTTCCTGTTGGTCCCATGTCAAGTCATCATCTAGATAAATGCGAGTGCCTCTAAGTAGCCCCCTATTTTTTAAGATAACTATTTTGTCTTCTGTTCTTCTTAAAACAACTCTCACATGTCTATTCCTTTCACTTTCTGATTTCTTACCTATCCTATTTGCTTGTTGGATATAACTTGTCCATTTCAATTCATTCTTGAGAAAATCCCTTGTTAAAATATATGTTCTCTCTTTCTCTTCCTAATTCTTTAAACCTTTGATGATGATATTTGTGGCCTCGTCTTGTCTATCTTTTTCTTCTCTTATTTGTCTCTCTATGATTTCTTTTTGCTCAACCAATGGTTCCTTTACTATTTGAGCCCAGGGTTGAGCCTCTTTTTTTTATTGTTTTAATTTGTTTTCTTTCATTTCCCTGTTTGCAGTTATTGACCAAAGCTCTTCCATATAAATTTCTTTGTTAGTTGTCCTTGTCCCTGTGTCTTTTTCCTCTACCACTTTCGCTTGCTGAAATTCCTATTTCAATGTAACCAATTATTGTTGCCCTCTTTCCATACCGCTTTGTAAGTTTATTACCCGCTCTTCGAGGATCTTGTTTTCCTTTTCAAGTTTCTGATTGGCCTCTGAAATTTCTTTTAGCTTAAGACCATTGAATTTCCCTTTTAGCTCAATGAGTTCAATTCTTTTCTTCATGCTCAAGAGTTCACAAACATAGAGCTCAGATGACCATAACAATGGAGTGGTTGTGGGGTTGTATGTGTCCATGTTTTTTTCTTCTATATTTGCTGGTATAACTTTGCTTTCACTCTGCATTGGACTAGACCCCTCATGTGCCGATAAGATCACTTTATTTTTACTTCTCTACTAATGTCTGTAACTTGGTAGTAACACTTGCATTACTTTTAGTTGATTTCGATAGGATCCAAGTGAATTTTCTTCTTTATGATTGTCTCATGTTTTTCTTTTTGGCCTGTCTACACCTTAAAATCCCCTTGTACTGCTTCTCATTCACAAAAATCAACTTTTCCTTTGTGTCGAATGCATTAGCTTGATGCAACCCAGGGAAAAGGGAGCTCCAAGTCCCACTTACATTCTTAGTAAGAGTGCTCAAGTAGGGCTCCATATCTCCTCGTGAGATTTAGACAGTGTGGTTCCAGGGTGTGCACCAACCTTCATTCGACAACCCCCTTAAAATGAAACCCAATAATTACACTTAAATTCTTAGTAAAAGTGCTCAAGTAAGGCTCCATATCTCCTAATGAGATTCAAAAAGTGTGGTTCTAGGGTGTGCACCAACCTTCATTCGACAACCCCTTAAAATGAAGCCCAATAATTACATTTAGAAAGTATGATTCTAGTGCACAACCCTCCTCCAAAAACCTTTTTAAAATGAAACCCAATAATTACATTTAGAATCTGATTACTATTTCTAAACTATTTGATATGACTTTCCCTACCTCTGAGTTTCCTAAATGCTTGTTTTCCATTAAAACCGGTGCATCAAATTCTAGGCGCTGGAGACCCTCTCTCCATGCTAGAACGCTCGTGCCTTAAAACTTTTCTCGTTAATAAAAGTTTAATGGTCTCGGTTTTATAGATCTATGGTTTGATGTTTTGAAATGAAGACAAAAACACGGAAAATATTATCAAAATAAGAGTCACGTGGGTCCGACCTGTCCCTTCAATTGAAAATGAAACCGCAAGTATGACGTCTTCACAGCTCTTACCACTGCTCTCACCTCAAACTCCCTCACAACTCTCAACGCAGCTCTCCACGGCTATCCCTCATGGCTTTCATGCTCTCTCACCTCTGCACGGCTCTCACGGCTCTCCCTCATAGCTCTTACGGCTCTCCCTCACAATAACACTGCAGACAATTTACCCAGTGCCCAACCATGGTTAATTTCTCGTTGGAAAGATGATTGATGTTATTAGATGAATGTCGTCGTAATTATTATTATTTTAATTTTTACTATTTTGAGTAACTTTATACATTTGGTAAAGTATATATGTATGGTATATTTTATATAATTATTTGAAATGAGAAATATCAAATATGGTACAACACCACTAAAGCTTTCCAAAATTAAGATTTTGTACCATTTTTGGTTCAAATACCTTTTTTCTTATTATAAAAATACAAGTGTTTATGCTCATCCAGTACTTTGGTATTATCACTACAGACTTCAGACTTCAGTATTTGAGTGATATATCTAATCTCCAAACTCCTTAGCTTTCAAAGTGCATATTTCCTTTCTCACTTCCATATGAACAACATTAAAGAAATTCACAATCAACTCCCACCCAAATAGTAGGCGGTGTCTGGAAGAAGATGCCCTTGGAGCGCCTCCCCTACAACTGAGCAATCTTTGGCGAGGGGCCATAAGAACCCATTGCCAAGAGATGAACCAGATAATAAAAGTTTGGAGTGACAATCTGAACTGACTATGACAAAGGACTGGATAGGGTACCCTGTCTAAGACCTGAGATACCTAATGTAGGATGATAAGAAACTTGAAATTTCCAACTAGAAATTCTATGCCTAAGTCATCGAGGAACTTGCAAAAGAATAGTTTCTTTCCCAAATAGACATTAAAAACTTTGTGAACCAAAGGTGAAGACTCATTGATTCCCTGTGGCTTCAGATATACCCCTTGGAAAACTCAAAGGTGAACAAAATTAGAACCAAATGGAAAAAGAATCACTATACTAGACTCCACAGACCAATACAGGAAAATTAAATGAAATTCCAAAGGGCTCAAGGGATTGAAGGTCTGTAGTGGGGAGTACAACAACCAATTCGAATGAAGATCCATACATTGGATTATGCAAGGAACACACGAAAAACATTGGTTCTCTATACGTAACTACCTAGCACTCGCAATTAGATTTATTGTTGTAGGATGACAATAAAAGAGGTAGATCGATGAAGAGAAATGAATCTTGAATTGGCCCGATCCTTGAGAATTTTGGCATGAAAACACAAGTGCAAGCGATCTTCTCTTGAGACTAAAAGTAACAGGGGAGAAAATAATAAGTAAAAGACAACAGAACTCCATAAAATACCATGTGTGAAGGACAACTGATGTTCGCTACCTTGAACACGCAACTAATGTTCACCACCTTAGTTCGATACCTAATGTAGGATGACAAAAAACTTGAAATTTGCAACTAGAAATTATATGCATAAGTCATCGAGGAACTTGCCAAATAATAGTTCCTGACCCAAATAGACACTAAAACCTTTGTGAACCAAAGCTGAAGACTCATTAACTCCTTGTGGCTTCAGATATACCCCCTAGAAAACTCGAAGGTGAACAAAATTAGAACCAAATGGAAAAAGACCCACTATACCAGACTCCACAGACCAATACAGGAAAATTAAATGAAATTCCAGAGGGCTTAAGGGATTGAATATCTGCAGTGGGGAGTACAACAACCAATTTGAATGAAGGTCCATACACTGGATTATGCAAGAAACACACGAAAAACATTATCTCTCTATACATAACTACCTAGCACTCACAGTTAGATTTCTTGTTGTGGGACGACAATAAAAGAGGTAGATCGATGACGAGCAATGAAACTTGAACTGGCCTGATCCTTGAGAATTTTGGCATGAAAACACAAGTGCGGGCGATCTTATCTTGAGACTGAGACTAACAAGTGAGAAAATAATATATAAGAGATAACAAAACTCCATAAAATAGCATGTGTGAAGGACAACTGAAGTTCGCTACGCTGAACACACAACTAATGTTCACCACCTTAGTTCGATACCTAGTATAGGATGACAAGAAACTTGAAATTTCCAACTAGAAATTCTATGTATAAGTCATTGAGGAACTTGCGAAAGAATAGTTCCTAACCCAAATAGACACTAAAACCTTTGTGAACCAAAGCCAAAGGCTCATTGACTCCCTATGGCTTCAGATATACCCCTCGGAAAACTCGAAGGTGAACAAAATTAGATACAAATGGAAAAATATCTGCTATACCAGACTCCACAAACCAATACAGGAAAATTAAACAAAATTCCAGAGGGCTCGAGGGATTGATGGTCTGCAGTGGGGAGTACAACAACCAATTCGAATGAAGGTCCATATGTTGGATTATGCAAGAAACACAAGAAAAACATCGACTCTCTATACGTAACTACCTAGCACTCTTAGTCATATTTCTTGTTGCAGGACGACAATAAAAGAGATAGATCAATGACGAGTAATGAAGCTTAAATTGGCTTGATCCTTGAGAATTTGTGGCATGAAAACACAAGTGCGGGCGATCTTCTCTTGAGACTGAGACTAACAGGTGAGAAAATAATACGTAAGAGATAACAAAACTCCATAAAATACCATGTGTGAAGGACCACTGATGTTCACTACCTTGAACACACAACCAATGTTCGCCACGTTGAAACAATAACTAAATTGATATAAAGCTACGAACAAGATATAACATTTACCAGATGAGAACCAAGGTCGATGCAGTATGCAAGACAGATGCCAAGTGTAATGCTTCCCACGGTTCTGCCATCCCAAAAACTTGTATGATAATGAGGTCATAAATGAACCTTGATGGACTGTCCGAAAAATTCATAACCACATCCAATCCACCATATGATAAGAACTCCATACCTACATCAACTAAACAATTGGAATGTGGAATATCCTTGACAAGCTCAAATGCCCACTCTCCCACCCTTCTGCAATTAATGTGAAAAATGCCCACTCTCCCACCTTGTGCAATTAATATGAAAAGACCTCCACTATATAAAGGCATTACGTAAACCAACATCAAGCAGCCAAGTGAAAGCCATGGCTCGCTATCCAAAGACCACCTTCATCCTGGCCATACAAACCATCCGCATGCCACTCATTAACGGAAGGAGAACCTCGCTGTCTGAGCGCTGAAACATGAGCTTTTCCGGTGATGTAAGTCCGGTAAAGCACCCCTATCGGGGAAACTTCTCTTCGATCCTTAAATCGACACGAGATGTTTCCGTTGTAAATAAAGGAGAGAGGACGTGTGTAAGTTTGTCATCGCTGGAATTTAAGATATTTTCGTACATTTCGTATTATTTTTAAAGTTCTATCCAATTACAAAATTAAAGTTTGTTAAATTTTACAATGTGATATATATTCCAATTACTTTTCTTATGCTCATTTGCTCTATTTATTTATCACTTCTTTATTTAAAGACATCGAATATAATATAAATCATCAATTATATTTTATGTTATAAAAATGGAATTGTAATTAAATAAAATGATCATGGGTAAATATTTTCTATTTTTCAACTAAATGGTTGATTAATAAATTACTACCATTTAAGTTAATATAGTATAGATTACAATTGTAATACATTATGGGTTATTCTTATTAACATGCAATATAATGTTTATTAGAATAACCAATATAATGTTTATTACAATAGCTATTGTGTGATTTCAATAATTTTGAATATTTTCTTTTCTCATGCATAATTAATACACAACATCATAATTTTTGTTTGTTTATAAATTTGTTTTAACTTTATTTTTTTTCAAAGTATAAGGTTAACTAAAATTTATCAAAAATGTGGTCAATGTAATTTAATGTTAAAAATAGCAACAAGAAATCTTAATTTAATTTTTTCTTGAATTAAATTAGAAATTAAATCGAAATTTTATTATCATAGCAACTTGTAATAGTTAAGTAAGTTAATTTGACTTAGTTGGCTTAATTAATTCGAATTGGAAGTTTATCTAGAGTCATGTAGAGTGATTCCTAAATTTTAGAGGTCTAGGTTGAATTCTTTTGTGTTGTAATTAATTAACTTAGTCTAACTGAGTTAAAGTCAGTTAATCTAGTTCAAACAATTGGAGGAACTAGTAGGGGGTCTATTAGTGGGGACACACACTAGTGCAACTTCACTGCTCCACAAGTTAACTGAAGATTCACTCATAAATAACTCATGGATGTCAGTTCTAAGGAAGACCTAGTTGAAATTAGAGTTCAGGGACAATGTACTATCAGCTGTATAATTTCTTGAGTTGTCTAGATGGTGCATGCAATTAATGAAGGGCCAATGGATGGATTGCGCAATTATGGAGAGAGATTTTCCTAATTAAATATGGGCTAATTCTCTTAGGAATTGCACAAGGAAGTAGGGGCTTGACAGGCAACATAATTGGCTAAGTGTTTGCTGGAGCTGGTCAATGAAGCAGAGAGATAGATTGTACTTGTGCTGGAATTGTTTGGGTTGAATAAGCATTCCATTTACTTCTCAGATCTTCTGGTTAATGCAATATAGATAGTTGTGGTTTTGAGCAGTTGCTTTCCCCAGAAAAAAATTGTGTTATGTACGATTGAAATTCTTCCTTTTCTACTTAGTGTTTTTCATCGATCAATTTTTGTTTCCGCTAATGAGCAGAGTATATGCAAGTATTTTGTTTTAACATATTACATAAGAAATTTAAATCTACAAGTAAAAATCTACATGGTATCGGAGTTGAAGACATTATAGAAAAAAAGAATTCAAGTTTGTTATGCATGTGAAATCAAATTTGCAGGTTCATACTTCAAAGTCAACAATATGTCATTCTACGGTTTGAGACTTGAGTATGCCTTGGAGGGAAGCTCAAATTACATAGCTTGGAAGGAAAATATGGAGGTAGTGTTGGAAGACAACAGGCTTAAGGAATTCATAGATCATGATATTCTGAAGCCTCCAACACTTGATACTAAAGATTTCATTGAATGGAGAAAGTGTGTGGCAAAAGTGAGAATGATTATCCTAGAAGGAGTTCGAGATCAAATTGTCTCGAATATCCATGGTAAGGAAACTCCATTTGCAATGTGGAAGGCATTGACAAACCTGTTTCAAAATAGAAGTGACCACAAGAAGTTGACACTGAAGGAAAAACTCACAAATATCAAGATGGAGAAGGGTGACTCGATTCCAAAGTACTTGACCAAGTTCATCCAATGTTGGGATGAGCTTGGAAGTTTCAGGATTACTATTTCTGAAGGTAATATGGTGAGCCTAGTACTTCTAGGACTTCCCAAGAGCTAACACAATTACTAGGACTAATTTAATGGGAGGGAGAAGCTACCAGAGTGGGAGAGATTATGGTCTAACTTGGTACAGGAAGAGATTCAATAGAACAACAAAGATGGATCCTTATCAAAGTATGATGATGAGGAGAATTGTGCCTTAGTGGGTAAAGCAAAGAAAGGGAAGAGAAAATCATCGCATTCCAAAACAGATTCTTTCTAGGGCAGAAAGAAGGACATGTCGAAAATCAAGTGTTTTCACTGTCATGAGCTGGGACATTTTGCCACAAAGTGTCCACACAAGAAGGCCGATAAGAAGCCCTTAGGAGGAGTGGCATGTGAGGCTCTTGCTTCACAGTTCAAACTATATTTTACCCTCATATCTTGTATGGTGTCATCGATGATGGGTAGTATGTGGTACATAGACAATGTAGCTTCTTTCCAAATGACCGATAACAAAGAGCTCTTTAGTAATTTGGAGGAGAAGGATCTCCATATCCATATCGAGATGGGTGATGACGGGAGGTATAACACAACCAAGATCAGTATAGTTACCTTTTAGAGAGTCTGGTATCCCCTCACTTTGCGATATGTTATGTATGTTCCTAGTTTGAAGAAGAACTTGGTTTCTGTTGCCATGTTGGATGATAAAGGATATGATGTGATATTTGGTAAGGGAGAGGTGTTCCTTCGTCACATAGCCATAGGCTAGGTGAAGAGGATAGGTGTTCGAGTGAGGAACCTCTACAAGTTGGAGGTAGAAGATTTTTCTACCTTGAACACTAAAGAAGAGAAGGTGTAGGGCCGAGATAACAGTGAGTTGTGGTACAAGAGGTTGGGTCACTTTCACCATGGCACTTTGAAGATCATGCAACAAATTTCTACCAGTCTTCCCAAGGGTACGCTCGAGCAGATAGAAACATACAAAGGGTGTACATTGGAGAAGTACACCAAATATTCCTTTCATGAAAAAGATAGTTATGCACAAGTGATCCTCGATTGAGTTCACTCAGATGTGTGTGGACTGTTCTTAACAACATTCACGGCCAAGCACATGTATTATGCTATATTTGTTGATTATTTTTCTCGTAAGTGTTGGATCTTATTCATGTAGAAGAAAGATCATACTTTTGCTAAGTTTTGTGAATTTAAAGCACTTGTCGAGAAATATACTTGTAGGAAAGTTAAATCTCTTAGGAGTGATAACGATGGAGAGTATGTGTCGAATGAGTTCAAAAATTATGTGCATCAGAAGGAATTCGATTAGAGTTGATAGCACCTCATAACCCACAACAGAATGGGGTGGCTGAAAGGAAGAACAAAAGTATTGCAGAAGTGGCACGAGCGATGTTGCATGATCAGGGCCTACTGTTACACTCATGGGCTGAAGCATGCAACACAACTATTTATTTGTAGAACATAAGCCCTCATCAAATTCTCGGGATGAGTACATTGGAAGAGGTCTTTTAAGGGAGGAAACCAGATGTGGCACACTTCAACATATTTGGTTCATCAGTCTACTGCCATGTTACAAAAGATGCACATAAATATATAGAGCCAACAACAGAGTTGGACATATTTTTGGGGTACACTAATACACCTCACAATTATCGGGTGTACCTTCCAACCAATATGATGATAGTGGTTCATGGAGATGCAAAATTCTATGAAGAGAAGGCCATGAGATGTTCCCTTGAGAGGGAGCTTCAACTACATGTGGTTGAGGATATTTTAGCTCATAAGGAGGAACCTCAAGATAATGTGGAGTAGCCACATGCAAAGGAGTAGGGAGTGGAGACACCCACTCATGCAGAGTCTTCCAGAGATGGTAGAAAGCACACCAAAGAGGCTGACAGGTTATTGAATGACGCCAGAGAGGATTTGGGAGTACCCACATCACAACACAGGTAGAGGAGGTCACCGAAGAGGTACACTAGATACATGGCTCTAATGAGAAGATGTGTAAAATTGAGCCATCCTCTTTTGACGATGCAGTGCAGAAACCAGTTTGGGTTGATGCCATGGTTGAGGAGTATGGTTCCATTGTCAGGAACAATGTTTGGGATGTGGTCCCAAGACCGGAAGATAGGTCAGTGGTGAGTTCCAGATGGATTTACAAGGTAAAGAAAGCAACAGATGGTAGTGTGGAGAAACACAAGGCTAGGTTTGTGGCTAGAGGGTTTTCTCAAGTGGAGGGGATTGATTACAAAGATAATTTTTCTCCTGTTGCAAGGTACTCATCAATTATGTCCATTCTAGCACTAGGAACACAGATGGGATGGAAGATACATCAGATGGATGTAAAGACAACATTCCTCAACGACATGATTGAGAAGAGGTGTATATCGAGAAACCTTAAGGATTTGAGACCTTCAACAGACAGTCACATGTATGTCAACTCAAGAGAGTGATGTATGGATTGAAACAAGCACCTTGTGCTTGGTACACCAGGATTGATATCTATTTCATCGGGTTAGGCTTCACTAAAAGTGAAGCATATGCGAACCTTTACCATATTGTGGTTGAAGGAAAATTGTTGATTATTATTTTATACGTTGACGATCTGATTCTGACAGGTGATGATAAATTGATCAAGCCTTGCAAAAAGGATCTTGGAAGAGAGTTTGAAATGAAGGACTTGGGGCTCATGAACTACTTTAGGAGGATGGAAGTATGAAAAGGTGATGAGGAAATGTTTGTCTCTCAGGGAAAGTATGCCAACGAGATACTCAAGAAATTCCACATGGAGAGCAGTAAACCGATGTAGACTCCTCTAGCTAGTAACTGGAGGAAGGAGGATGATACTTCTGGTGAAGTAGTGGAGTCTATTATTTAAAGGTAGCTTGTGGGTTCACTCATGTATTTGTTGAACACATGACCAAACATGTGTTCTGTAGTTAATCAACTTAGTCAAGAAATGGTTAAGCTGACTAAGCTATATTGGAAGGAAACCAAACATGTGTTGAGATACCTCAAAGGAACTACTCAATATGATCTTTGGTATAGAAAGATAAAGGGAGTGAAGCTTCAAGGCTTCATCGATGCAGATTGGGCATGGATTCCATCTGACAGAAAGAGCACATCAGGTGGGATCTTCAGTATTGGATCAACAATAGTTTCTTGGTACAACATGAAACATAGATCAATTGCACTTAATTGAGTAGAAGCAAAGTACATGGCTGCTAGTTAAGAAACTTGTGGGACTATTTGGATGAGGAAGATTCTAGTTGGTTTGTTTGGTCATAAGATGGATCCAATAATGATTTATTGTGCCAATCAGAGTTGTATCAAACTCTCCCAGAATCCAATTTTTCATGATCGGTCCAAGCATATTGATATCTGGTATCATCATATTCGAGATTGTGTGTAGAGGAGAGTTATGTTGTTGGAGTACATTCTCACAGAGGAACATGATGAAAATATTTTGGCAAAGTCCTTGTCAATATACAAATTCGAGTTTCACATAGGTAGGATTGGGGTAGCAAATAATCCCTTTCTTGTTGAGGGGGAACGTTAAAAATAACTACAATAAATTTAATTTGTCTTTGAATTAAATTAGGAATTAATTGAAATTCTATTATCATAGCAATTTGTAATAGTTAACTAAGTTAATTTGACTTAGTTGGATTTTTAAATTCAAGTTGGAAGTCTATCTAGAGTCATGTAAAGTGATTCCTAAATTTTAGGGGTCCAGGTTGAGTTCTTTTGAGTTGTAATTAATTAACTCAGTCTAACTGAGTTAAAGTCAATTGAACTAGTTCAAACAGTTGGAGGCACTAGTACGAGGTCTACTAGTGGGGACAAACACCTTTGTGACTTCACTTCTCCACCAGTTAACTAAAGATTCACTCATAAATAACTCATGCATGTCAATTCTGAGGAAGACGTAGTTGAGATTAGAGTTCAAGGAAACTGTACTATCAGTTGTATAATTTTTCGAGTTTTACAGATGGTGCATGCGATTAGTTGAGGGCCTATGGATGGATTGCGTAGTTATGGAGAGAAAATTTCCCAATTAAATATAGGCTAATTCTCTTAGGAATTGCGCAAGGATGTAGGGGCTTGACAGACAACATAATTGTCTAAGTGTTGGCTTGAGTTGGTTTGTGAAGTAGAGAGATAGATTGTACTGGTCTAGGAATTGTTTAGGTTGAACAAGCATTGTCTTTTCTTATCAGATATTCTGGTTAATACAATATAGATAGTCAGGGTTTTGAGCAATTGCATTCCCTAGAAAAATCTTGTGTTATGTGCGACTGAAATTCTTCCTTTTCTGTTTAGTGTTTTTTATCGATCAATTTTTGTTTCTGCTGATGAGTAGAGTAGATACAAGTCTTTTTTTTAGCATATTACATAAGCAGTTTGAATCTACAAGTAAAAAATCTACATCTAATGAAGTGCAATACTTTTAAGTTTCTTCATCCATCTTATACTTTAGAATCTCATTTGAATTTGATATCCATTTTTCTAATTCTTCCAACTACACAACTTCCATCATTCAAACTATATTAAATCTATTAAGCTCAAACTATGTTGTGGCCTTGTTTTTCTTTAGTATGAATTGAAATGCATCTCTTTCTGATTGAAAAATTGTGTAGATGTATGAAAATAAAGAGAGAGGAGCGACGACCTAAAATGCAATCATTTAAAATTATAACAAGAGAGTGATATGCTTAGGATCCATTGTTGTTTGTTGATGAATTTCAACCACCCTAATCATGTTTGCATGATTAATTAACAATAATTCAGTGTTCCCTAGAATACATTACAACCCTAGTTATTTGTACTTCTAGAAAATAATTTGAGCATGATTTAAGCACATGCCCAATCTAGATTTTGAAATGATCATTCAAACTTACATATCAAAAGCTTAGATACCTTATCAATATATAAAGTAGGAATATAATAAGTTCATCAATATCTACCTAATCAAAACTTTTTTTAATTTTGCAAATAGGATTTTTTTGATGTAAAAATGCTCCTTGATTTGGGAACATGTACTAGTTCACCATATTAGTTACTTTTTCATGTATTGCATGAATGGGTGCCATGAACATTCTCCTGGTGTTTATTGATTCATTAACTCTAGTATAAGGTAAGCATATTAATGGTTACCATATTAGTATTACATTGCTAGAAATCTTGTGTATGGGAAAAGAATTTGACAATGCTTGTTGCTCTGTTGGATTAATAAAGTGCCATAAAGGAGCAAGCTTCTAGAGATAATATTTTGTCTCATTAGGAATTTTTATGGTTCTATACTCTTTTATGGCCACTTTTTTTGGATTTAGTTTGTTAAGTAATAACATGTCAATGCTTGAAAGTAGGCCAAGAGGCCATCCTCCAAAATATTTAAGCTTTTGAAGATATATTGAATTATTCTAATGAGATCATTACAAAAGAAAAATCCATTTATAGTACTTATCATGATACAGTACATGTTTCAAAAAAATAAAAGGCGGGATTTTCTTCAAGGTTTATTAAATTTTTTTCCATTAAATATTTCTTATATGTTCCTCCCTGTTAACGAAATATTTCCTTGTACTTTTAACTAAAAACACACCATTTTCTAAAAGTAGGTGAATATACCCTCCTCCCATAGATTTGAGTCTTACCAAGATAGATTAAATAATTTTAATGAGGTCATTTCACATGAAAAATACATGTATATTATTTATCATGATGTGGCATACACAATAATGAAAACAAAAAGTGGGGTTCTCCTTTATTGTTTATGTTGTGTGTGGAGCATGATTGTTCAGAGGTCTTTGTTTCAGCCGGATGTATACCCCAGGAAGTTTTGTACACCCCTCCACGCGAGGGGCTGCGGGGGGGACTTGTCCCCCCGGGGGGGTCCGGGGGGGCCGATCCCCCCCGGCTGGGGGGTGCGGGGGCCAGCGCCCGAAGCTAAAAACAGATGTAAATTTGCCTTGTAAAAGTATAGTAATTTCTAGTCAATCTGGGCTGTTCATTAGGCAGATGATCTGACAGTAGAACTTATGTTTAGTTTAGGGTTTTTTTCCCTAGAAGGCAACCCCTCTCTATTTATGAGGGTATTGTATTTGAGGCTGAAAAAATAGACGTGTATTCTATGTGTAAGCGAGAAACAGAGAGGTGAGACTGTGAGAGAAACAAAGGATATTACAGCGGATTTGTTGTAGGTTGTGTCTCTTCATTTTGCTAGATAATAGAAAGGAAGGACTTAAGGCCAAGGCAAAAGGGACCCCTGATCAGCCATCCCCAACATGTTGCAATCGGAGGCAGGCTGTATGCAATATCAGGACCCTAGACTATGCGACATTGCGATTGCCGATTATCAGATCAGCGGATCGGCGTCGGCGTAGTCCATAGCCAAAGGAAGAACCCCTGGTCCATTACAAATGCGATATGTGATAAAGCGATGGGCCGATGTCCAATCAGACGACAACCGTCAGATTGAGAAAGGAGATCAACGGTCCAGATTTAATCGGCGGTTGGGAGATTAGTGATCCCCGATACAAAGGGCCAATGCAATTGTGATAGCGATATCAACTATCCGATCAAGGAGTGGATCAATGGTCCAAATTTAATTGGTGATTGGTGATCATCAGTCCTGGATGCTAGGGCCAATGTGATTGCGATAGCGATATGCCGATAAGGGCCGGACTCGATGGGTTTATAGACTTGATTTCATAAGTTTTGAAATTTGGGAATTTGGGATTTTTGTGTATTCCCGTGTAGTTGTGTTTTGGCCATGTGATGATGTGATTGTGATATGTCGATGGAAGGTGGACCCGATAGGGTTTATAGGGGTGATTTCATAGACTTTGAAGTCCGGGTTTTTGCACCCGATAGTGTTTTCTTGTGTAATTCCGTTATGAGCCAGAAATGCGTGATTTCATGGATTTTGTTTGAAAATAGGTTCCCTGTGTATTTCTTTTGTAACTGTCCCATTCTCCTTGCCACGCTGTAAGTGGGTGTTTGTAACAGGAATGCATTATAGAATGCACAAAGCTAGATGGCCAGACGCAGAGCCATAGAGTGACAGCGCCATAGGGCCAGACGCAGAACCACAGAGTTAGTGAGCCAAAGGGCCAGTCGAAGAGCTGAAGAGCCAAGAGGGAATGATTCCTCATGATGAAAGACAAAGGAATGGTTGTGGAAGCTATAGAGTTGAATAATGCCTCACAAAATCCAGAGAGCGTGCTTGATAGGGTGCTGAAGATAGGTGCAGAGGCTGAGAGAGCGTAGGGAGTTTTGGAGTCACTTGGAGGTCGAGTGAACCAGAGAGCTCAATTGACAGTAGCAAAAAGTTGCCAAGGTCGCTAGAAGGTTGCTAAGGGACGCTTGGAGGTTGAGTGAACCATTAATGCACGCAGAGGCTGAGAGAAGCTCAGAGAACCAAGAGCTGAGAGCAGAAAGCAAAGAGTCGAGAGCCAGAGCTCAAGATAGCTACGTAGAACCAAAGGGTCGATAGCAACAAAGAACCAGAGCCAGAGCCAGAGCCAGAGCCAGGGAGAAGATGGTGTTCTAAGCCCATTGTTTCTGTGTAATCCAATGGAGTTGAGCATGGAGCTTGTAAAATAACTTATGCCATAATCCCAAAGAGCCTAGTCGAGTTTACTAGAGCTCAAGGAGACGTATCCCAAGAGTTTTGGGTGAACTCCATATTAACATTGTTGTTATGCATGTTTGTTTATTTGCTGCATTATTTACTGTCACATGTATTTAAATATCATCATAAGCAATAGAACTCATAGTACTTAACAATTAAAGGAAAACATAAGCATACACCTATTTTCAAGAAATTTTAATTCCGCAATCCACGCGGGGGTTCGGGGGGGAGTGGGGGGTGATCCCCCACGGTTGGGGGTCCAGGGGCCAGTGGTCCCGTGGCGGGGGCTCGGGGGTAGCGCCCCCGAAGCTAAAAACAGATGTAAATTTGCCTTGTAAAAGTATAGTAATTTCTAGTCAATCTGGGCCATTCATTAGGCGGATGATCTGACGGTAGAACTTATGTTTAGTTTAGAGTTTTTTGCCCTAGAAGGAAACCCCTCTCTATTTATGAGGGTATTGTATTTGAGGCTGAAAAAATAGATGTGTATTCTATGTGTAAGCGAGAAACAGAGAGGTGAGACTGTGAGAGAAACAAAGGATATTACAGCGGATTTGTTGTAGGTTGTGTCTCTTCATTTTGCTGGATAATAGAAAGGAAGGACTTAAGGCCAAGGAAAAAGGGACCCCTGATCAGCCATCCCCAACATATTGGAATCGGAGGCAGGCTGTATGCAATATCAGGACCCTAGACTATGCGACATTGCGATTGCTAATTATCAGATCAGCGGATCGGCGTCGGCGTAGTCCATAGCCAAAGGAAGAACCCCTAGTCCATTACAAATGCGATATGTGATAAAGCGATGGGCCGATGTCCAATCAGACGACAACCGTCAGATTGAGAAAAGAGATCAATGATTCAGATTTAATCGGCGGTCAGGAGATCAGTGATCCCCGATACAAAGGGCCAATGCAATTGTGATAGCGATAGCGATATGTGATATCAACTGTCCGATCAAGGAGTGGATCAATGGTCCAAATTTAGTTGGTGATTGGTGATCATCAGTCCTGGATGCTAGGGCCAATGTGATTGCGATAGCGATATGCCGATAAGGGCCGGACCCGATGGGTTTATAGACTTGATTTCATAATTTTTGAAATTTGGGAATTTGGGATTTTTGTGTATTCTCGTGTAGTTGTGTTTTGGCCATGTGATGATGTGATTGTGATATGTCGATGGAAGGTGGACCCGATAGGGTTTATAGGGGTGATTTCATAGACTATGAAGTCCGGGTTTTCGCACCCGATAGTGTTTTCTTGTGTAATTCCGTTATGAGCCAGAAATGCGTGATTTCATGGATTTCGTTTGAAAAGAGGTTCCCTGTGTATTTCTTTTGTAACTGTCCCATTCGCCTTGCCATGCTGTAAGTGGGTGTTTGTAACAGGAATGAATTATAGAATGCACAAAGCTAGATGGCCAGACGCAGAGCCACAGAGTGACAGCGCCATAGGGCCAGACGCAGAACCACAGAGTTAGTGAGCCAAAGGGCCAGTCGAAGAGCTGAAGAGCCAAGAGGGAATGATTCCTCATGATGAAAGACAAAGGAATGGTTGTGGAAGCTATAGAGTTGAATAATGCCTCACAAAATCTAGAGAGCGTGCTTGATAGGGTGCTGAAGATAGGTGCAGAGGCTGAGAGAGCGTAGGGAGTTTTGGAGTCACTTGGAGGTCGAGTGAACCAGAGAGCTCAATTGACAGTAGCAAAAAGTTGCCAAGGTCGCTAGAAGGTTGCTAAGGGACGCTTGGAGGTTGAGTGAACCATTAATGCACGCAGAGGCTGAGAGAAGCTCAGAGAACCAAGAGCCGAGAGAAGAAAGCAAAAAGTCGAGAGCCAGAGCTCAAGATAGCTACGCAGAACCAAAGGGTCGATAGCAGCAAAGAACCAGAGCCAGAGCCAGAGCTAGAGCCAGGGAGAAGATGGTGTTCTAAGCCCATTGTTTTTGTGTAATCCAATGGAGTTGAGCATGGAGCTTGTAAAATAACTTATGCCATAATCCCAAAGAGCCTAGTCGAGTTTACTAGAGCTCAAGGAGACGTATCCCAAGAGTTTTGGGTGAACTCCATATTAATATTGTTGTTATGCATGTTTGTTTATTTGCTGCATTATTTACTGTCACATATATTTAAATATCATCGTAAGCAATAGAACTCATAGTACTTAACAATTAAAGGAAAACATAAGCATACACCTATTTTCAAGCACTTTTAATTCCGCAATTGGTTAATCACTATATATATATATATATATATATATAATATATATATATATATATATATATATATATATATATATATATATATATATAGTATAAGCTTTGGAGTGGAAGAGGTTCTTGTAAGTTAAACAAGAAGCCTTTAGTGCCCCATTTTCAGATTAGGTGGTACCAGAGCCTCAAGGTTGATTAACCCCACCTTCAAAGAAGGTTATATCAAAACTAGTTATACCATGAAGCAGGTGGTATCATGATGCAAGTGGTATTAGATCAGAATGCTTGATTGACAAAGCAAATATTGCTTGTCTAAAAGGTGTTTGGGTAGTCAAGGATTGATTGTCTGATTGATTGTATGCTTGTTTGCAGATTGACTATTTTTTGAGTTTGTGGATGTGAAGGGAATGCTATTGTTAGCTAAGTCCAAGAGAGGACAAGAAGGAATAAGGGCTGAAGGCATTCTTCTTATCCCAAATGACCTCAAATCAATCCTTGAAGCACAAGAGGTTTGTTGCAAAAGGTTGCTTGAATAAGCTCTTTGTTAGTCTTGTTTGAAGTTCTTTTCTTCATTTTGATAATGAAAACTTCTACAAGTGAGTCCTCAAATTCCTCCTTCATCATAAGATTCTTTGATGGAGACATGAGGCAAGACTTGTGCATCACAATGGACAAGGTGAGAGTAATGTATGAGGATGGAAGGAAGAGCAACATACTTAGGAAGCAGTTGAATTCCGTGGAGGAAGAGAAGAAATTGCTTTCTGACAAATTGCAGGAAATGGAGAGGCAACTTCATATTGCAAATATGAACCTGAAAAGGATGCATGAGTTGGAGACACAACTATTTGTTGCCAAAGAAGCCTTAGTCAAGTATCAGCTTGAAGAAGAGGTAAAAAATTCCTGTTTGTCTTCAAATTCTTCTAAGAATGCTTATATTGGTTCTTTTGAATAACATACCAGAGGCATAGGTTCCAAGTTAATGTCCAAGATGGGCTATGAAGGAAAAGGATTGGGAAAACATGCACAAGGTATTGTTGAGCCAATAATAGTTGAGGAAAGACCTAAGTATTTGGGTCTTGGCTATGGATAGTCTTATGGAGAAACTTCCAAAGCTACCATGAAGGCCATTGAAATAGTTCCAAGAAGGAGTTTCATCTTAGGTCTTCTACCTCAAGATTGTGAAGATTGTATTATTGGGGAATGGAATGGAGTGAAGCATACCTTGCAGAAAGAAGGTGTATATCAACATACACTTGAACCAGAGAGTTTTGGAAACTCTGACAGCCTTGAAGAGATTGATGGTGTTCTAAAGGGAGCTACTTATTCATTCAATTCACCTCCCTAAGAAGGAAATAAAGGTGAAAGAGAAAGGTATAAATTTGGTTCTAATCATATTCTTTTTGATTATGTTTAGCATGGTAAATCTCCATATAAACATGGGAAAAGAATTTCATGTTCCTTTTGTGGTTTGGATAAACATCATGTTTCTAGATGTTGGAAGAGAATGGCCACATACAGGAAACTTTTGAAGGAAAGGAAGCAAGAAACCAAAGGTCAATTGGACAGGGAAAGTCATGCTATCAAGAGGATGCACATGTAGTGCACTTACTGCCATAAGCAATGACACATTTCTGAAAAGTGTTGGACTTTGAATCCAACAATGCTTCCACAAAACTTGAAGAAGGTGGAAGGACAAAATGACAGGAATGGAAAGGAAGATTCCATGAATGATGTGTTTCAGGATGATTCACATGTTGATGCTAATGTGAAGACAAAGGAAGCACCTTTGAAATTGATTGGTAATAAATGGTTAGAGTTCTTATCCAATTAAAGATTGCATGTCTTTTGATTTGATGAATCTATTTGCATTTCTTTGTTAATGGAATGCAAGTTGCAGGATTTTACCAAGAAGGTTAATGGAAAAGTTAAGTAGGAGACTCACTTTGTTGCTGCAACATTATGTTCATTTCAGCTTCGAAGGTACAATGTGCTTAAGTGAAATTTGAAGGATGAAATGCATGCATAAGCATGATGTGCATGAACACAGGGATGTTGATGATTTCCTTGTATTTGAACATGTATGTGTAATTAACTTGCAGGGTTGATTGCTTTGTTGTAAACATGCATGTAATATTGACTTGAGAAAACTTAATTTGGTCTCCAAGATGGAGATAATGATGAAGTGTTTCATCTTTGAAAAAGCATGTAGAAAAGATGTAAAGACATGCTTGACTTGAAGGGTCATTTGTTTTAAAGGCATCTTTGTGGGCTTGTTATCTACTCCATAATTTGTATGTAGATGTAAGACATGGAGGTGTTCACTAGATGTGAAATCTGTTTCTTTTGTTGAAGCAAGCGTTTAGGCCATCTAGTTGTTGTCTGTATTTCTGCTGTTGTTAACAGTTGTTGTTGACAAAATTTCAAATAGGTACAAATTAAAGTTTTTGTGAAGCAGATGTAACTTCACATTGGTTTGGGCCACCTTGGATCAATGATCAAGGAAGAGAAGTTCAAACTACCTTCTGTAATCTTCTCAGCAGGAGTTCTGCATGAAGTCAAGGAGGAAAACATTCTTCCCAAGAGTACCAGCACATCCAGGAAGGAGAGTGGTCAAAGGCTTTGGTTTAGAGGCACTATGCAAGGTAAGTGTATGGAGGTTGAAAGAATAGGGTGATGTTACTCTCATTTACTATTTAGATAAGTATATCAATCTTTTGGAGACCAAAAGTTCTTTTAGTGGGAAGGCATGATCCAAAATGGATCTTGGATAGACTTCTAAGTCTAAAGTGTTCCTCACAGAGGAAAATAAAAGTCAAGGGCTGCTCTTGGAAATAGTCCCATTGCATAGACCTTTTCATTCTGAATTTGATGCAATTTGAATGGACTAAAACGGACTTCGGATGATGGAGTTATCACAAAAGGAAGATTGCCTTTGTCCTTTGAAAAAGGAGGCATTTCTTCTAAAAATGGCATAAAAGGCCTTATATGGGAAATCACATCACAAAAGGTTCAAAGGATAGACTTAAGGCCCCCTGATCAGCGATCCCTGACATATCTCAATTGGAGGTAGGTTGTATGGGATATCGGGACCCCAGACTATGCGACGTTGCGATTGTCGATTATCGGATCGACGGATCAGCGTCGGCGTAGTCCATAGCCAAAGTAAGAACCCTCGAGCCGTTTCAAATGTGATATGCGATAAAGAGATGGGCCGATGTGTGATTGCATGATAGCCGTGGGATTGGGAAAAGAGATCAACAGTCCAGATTTAATTGGCGGTCGGGAGATCGGTGATCCCCGATACAAAGGGCCAATGTGATTACTATAGCAATAGCGATATGCGATATCGATTGTCTGATCAAGAAGCATTCAATGGTCTATATTTAATCGACAATCTACAATTGGCGATCCTTGATGCCAGGGCCAATGATATTGCGATAGTGATATAACAATAAGGGCCAAACCCGATGGGTTTATAGACCCGATTTTATAAGTTTTGAAATTTGGGAATTCAGGATTTCTATGTATTCCCGTGTAGTTGGGTTTTGGCCATGCGATGATGCGATTACGATATGCTGATGGAAGGCGGACCCGATAAGGTTTATAGGGGTGATTTCATAGACTTTGAAGTCTGGGTTTTTGTGCCCGATAGTGTTTTCATGTGTAATTTTGTTACAAGCTAGAAATGAGTGATTTCGTGGATTTTGTTCGGAAAGAGGTTTCTTGTGTATTTATTTTGTAACTGTCCCATTCTCCTTGCCACGCTGTATGCGGGTGTTTGTAATAGGAATACATTATAGAACACGTAGAGCTAGATGGACAGACGCAGAGCCACAGAGCCACAACATCACAGGGCCAGACACAAAGCCACAGAGCTGGTGAGCCAGAGGGCCAGTCGAAGAGTTGAAGAGGCAAGGGGGAATGATTCCTCATGATGAAAGATAGAGGAATGACTATGGAAGCCATAGAGTCGAAGAATGCCTCACAAAATCCAGAGAGCGCGCCTAACAGGGTGCTGAAGATAGGCGCAGAGGCTGAGAGAGTGCAAGGAGTTTTGAAGTCACTTAGAGGTCGAGTGAACTAGAGAGCTCAATTGATAGCAGCGAAAAGTTTCCAAGGTAACTAAAAGGTTGCTAAGGGGTGCTTGGAGGTCAAGCAAAGCATTGATGCATGCAGAGGCCAAGATAAGCTTAGAGAGCTAAGAGTCGAGAGCAGAAAGAAAAGAGCCAAGAGCCAGAGCTCAAGATAGCTGCGTAGAACCAGAGGGTCGATAGCAGAAAAGAGCCAGAGCCAGAGCCAAGGATAAGATGGTGTTCTAAGCCCATTATTTCTATGTAATCTAATGGAGTTGAATGTGGAGCTTGTAAAAGAACTTATGCCATAATCCTAGAGAGCCTAGTCGAGCTGACTAGAGCTCAAGGAGACGTAGCCTAAGAGTTTTGGGTGAACTCCATATTAATATTGTTGTTACGTGTGTTTGTTTATTTTCTGCATTATTTACTGTCACATGTATTTAAATATAAGCATAAGTAACAAAAATAAAATTACTTAACAGTTAAAGGCAAACATAAGCATACACCTATTTTCAAGCACTTTTAATTTTGCAATTGGTTAATCACTAGATCTGGGGAATATATATATATATATATATATGTATCTATATATATATATATATTATATATATATATATATATATATATTATATATATATATATATAGATATATATATATTATATATAATAAGCTTTGGAGTGGGAGAGGTTCATGTAAGTTAGAAAAGAAGCCTTTAGTGCCCCATTTTCAGATCATTTTCAATCCATAAATCTTTGACATAACAAATGATGCAACATGACTCTAACAAAGAAATCCTAGCTACTTTGGTACCTGTTAGAAGTTTTTCTTGCATGAGAACATGCAACATGATCATCATGAGGAGATTTTAGGCGTCTGTTTCTTCTAGCTTTATGTTGGCTTGAAGGGGACTAGACCCAAGTTAAGAGTTAGTTGTGCTAACTAACAAAACCCTATACTATTGGCCCTTTCGGCAAAAACCCACGTAACACAAACTCCAATCTCACCTGAGGCTATATTGGGGAATGACATGACCAAGTTTCTACATCCAAAGGTCTATGTGATGTGTTTCTGTTACTTCTAGAGATTTATTCCAACCTTCACGAACCCTAATCCTTGAAACATGGAAATTATAGTAATTTATAGATAGCATATCTAAACTCTTTTCTAAGTGTTCTAAACATTCATAACATCACGTAATTAAAGAGATATATCACTTTCGCACATCTATTAATCATGCTTAATAATAAAGTTCAGTAAATAGAGTGAATACAAATCAAATGTCGAAGTAAACTTAAATGCGCAGATGCACAGATATTGTTCCAAAATAGTATTTATTATGTCTAGGTCTTCTATTACAAACTCCTTCTTCCCCATGCACAGAGTTGTAGGGGCCCGTGCACTCAGCTGTGGACATACCAAGGTCTCTGCGCACATAGCTTCAGGAGCCTTCCCCTTCGCCTAAGTACAGAAACCATACTCTTTTGATTTAGATCACTTTCTTACCGATTCATTCTTACATATCTCCTATTACTCTCTATGGTTCCTTTTTATATCATCTTCTTTTACAATACCATGGTCCGTGAACAATGAGTGGGTCATAAAACAACTTAACTTCTAACAAACTAAGGGGCTTTAACCTTCCTAAATCCCCCTTTGACTCCTAACAACCTTCGCACTACACTCCTCAGAATTCAGAGACTTTATAATAATGACAAAAGTTATTTGCAAAATTTACCCCAGGGCACCCTATCCCAACAGGCTCCCAACACAAAGTCGTGACTCGTCCTGGAGTCACTTTGCTGGTGATGCCTTGACCTTCACCAATAGATTACTGAATTCAATCTTCAACACTTGCAGGTCTATTGTCCCATGTGTAGTGGCCTGTCGGACTTCCTCAACCAATGTTTCTACAGTTGGGCCTTCGACTACAAGGCCCATGGTTCTCTATGTTTGCTACATTTCCTTTAGCTTTCTTTGTACGGACAATGTAAACTGGCTTAAATAATGCTCCCAAGTCTGCATCCTTGAAGATTTGATGGATTCCTTCTGACGCAGCTCAACAATCTCACTCTGGATGAGCTTGCACTCTTGTAATCTAGTGCTAAGGTTTGCATTGTAGACTTGATCTCATCAAACTACCTCTACTCTCTAATATCTGATTCAATCTTCTACAAAGTTGTATCCTCATGCATCGAGGTCCATAGTTCCATGGTTGTTCAAAAAACTGGGTGCATCCCTTGATTGCAACTTCTAAGGTAGCGATATCTTCTTTAATAGCATCTTTGTGCTTCTCTCTGACTTGTAGAGGAGTGGTTGGCTGCAACTTAAGTTGGAGCTCAGATATCTGTAGCTACAACTCAAATCTAACTTTATGAATTTCCTCCTTTAACTCCTTTACCATGGCATCTATTTTCGAAATCTTCCATGCAGAGGACGTGTTTGCTGGAATCTAGAGCTTGTGAAGCTCACTATAGGCCTTTGCTATGGCTTCTTATAGTTGTTGACTATGTGCCATCACTTCCTCCATTTTCTTGAGGGCCTCCACCTTTTCCTCAAAAATATGTTGATTGTTGGTTTTCACTTCATTGATGATTAGTAGGGCACATTATTCTTTAACTCTGAGATCATCTGATACCCCTTGATGCATCTCGTGGAGTGTCTGAGTAGGGAGCGCAACCAGGTTCAGACTCAAATCCTTCATGTGTAAGAGGTGCGCCCTGTCTTTTGATGCCTCCACATGTAGTGACCCCTATGGTAACTACACTATGTGGATATCCGTGGTGAGTTTTGTTTCTAAGGCTAACTTGCTTGCTTGTTTCAGGCTCACTTTCTTCAGGCTTGTTCGTCACACACTCGCTTGAATAATGTCAGTCTGGACCTACAATTCCCTCAGACCTTGCTGCACCTTATCCAATGTATGATGGTATTGGTCTTCGATGTGGTTCCATATATTATCCGTGGTGTTTTGGACCACATCATCAATCTCATCTAGGTCCCCCTCCATGAAGACCAAAGGTGTCGTGCTCATTGATTTGTTTGACTTCTGCTTCTTGTGCGGCCCTATATAATTCCTCTTCTTTCTCTTTTTGATTATGAAGGGGGAAATCAAGCCTATGCCCCCTTCCTCTTCACCCTCTTTCTCTCCCTGGTCATTGGTGCACTTTGTTTCTGACTCGTCGAGGTCAATGGTGGCCTGTGACGTAGTGATCATCTTTTCCTTGTGTGCGTTGGTCTCTTTTGCATATGCCTTCTCCTTTGTTGCTTATTTATCCTTTGCAACAAATTTTTTCTATTGCATGACCTTTTATTTTGTCACGACCTTCTCTTTTGTGGAAGCCTTCTATGCTTCCTTCTTCTCTTTTGTTGTCGCTGTCATTTCTATGGTCTGTGCTGCTTCACCTTCAGCAGCCTTACTAGTTCCCATGTTGACATCAGAGTGGGTGAGCCAGTCACTTGGGCATTTACAAATGAACCCCCAAAATATCTTCCTCAACGACTAAGTACGACAACTTGTGCCATGTGCCCATGGAATATTTATTTGTGCGGATGTGCAAATTATGAAAATATGCTTTGAAATTAGCAACATTGATGTACCGTACATGCAAAATTGGTGATAACCTTGGCTGATGGTTAATCACCATCCTCAGATCTGACTCAAATAAGACCCAAAAGATCTACGTCTCCATAATGCGCTCAATGTCTTTGGTGGCCCACTACAAAGCGAACTTTGTGGCCTTAGGTAGATTTGGATCATGCTGAGGGAACTAAATTTCTTTGGGTGTCCTCCATGCCACCAACGCAATCAACAACAAAAACCATGAGTAGTGGAATGCCTTGCCCTCATCCTAGGCCTCTTTTCAATCCTCTAAAAATTCGTGATAGAAGTACTGAGCCCAATTGTATTAGACCCCTTCGACTCACTGCTTAGCCAAAGATACTACTGGCGCTAGCACTTCATCGGTGTGACACTTCCTCATGATTTTCCCAACCAAAATTTGTGCAGCAAACTGCACTGTGCCATCATAGATGGAATGAATTGAATAACTGTATGACTTCTTTACCAAGTTGAAATCACGCTTCATTTCGTCTGCCATCATTTTCTCCTGATTTTCTCACAAATGCCCTTGTAGGGTCCACTCCTTTGTAAGGCAACAATGCGATTCTGTGAATCAACATCTCAGTAATTGGGTTGGTCCCTCCCAACCATAGGCACCTATTGTGCACTAACGTCAATAATTGATAGATGCAAACTGTATTAACGGTGTTGTGGCTAAAATGTGACACCCACAACATGTTTAATAGGCCCATGCACCCAACTTCTGCCACCCATTTCATTGGTTCAAGCCACGTAATGTATGAGTCTTCATAATACACTCTCTTTAGGTATTTTCTCAGCTATAACTGTGGGAACTTCATGTGATCCACTAGGTCCCAATCCTCCATTTTTAAGTACGGTATCCGGGCTAGCAAATTTCCCTCAAACGACACATTCTCTGGTAGCAAAGGTGTGGAGACCATGAAGTTCACTGAATCCGGGTCTTTAGGAACTTTAGCCATGGATTTTCTTGGTGGTATATATGGTGGTAGCCGAGTTATCAGCTTAGCCACCTCTGCATCATTCTTCTCAATACCCCCAGTTAGTTCTTCTTCATCTAGGTCAAGGAGCTTCGTCAACTACGTGGATCTATCCATCTTTCCCTTCTATCAGACCTCCATCAGATTTTTCCATGGTGATTGTCACACTCGTGCATGCTAGGTATTCTTATGTTTCTTATCTCCTGTCGTGGATGGCTTAGGACTCGGCGACCTAGGTGATGTAGTAGGCACAATAGTAAGCATAGGTTATTCTGGCTTAGTTCAAGTTGTCGTCATTCTCTCTAGGAATTGTTCATGTTGCCAATCAGTTAAATTCATGAATAATGGCTGTCAGATCTTCTCTCAGAGTACTTCCCACTCTTCTGTAGACATACATCAATACTCATGGTGAAAATTGAAGCACAAAAGCTCAAGACCAATTCTCAACAAGAAAGTCTTCAAATTTTGAGCGGGATGTGGTATTTATAGCTTAATTTGAATTCAAATCCATCTGTTCCCTCCAGATCCCGATCATTAATGCGCTTTTGCTGGCATATTTCCAAAGAGATTCTCCTTAAATTCTTTTCGCCCACTCTTTTTAACGGAAAAACCGCCATCCAATCATCTACAATGCTTCCAAAGCTCACTTTTTGGCCAGGCTGCATGGAACCCACTGTGCTAGTGTAGCTTCTTTGGCACAACTCTCCTCTATGCCTTCCCTCGATTCATCATACAACCTATCCACTTCGCCAAACTATCCTGTTGGTAGTGTATTTTATAGTCCTGTACTCTTGCAACTTCCTAGAGTACTAAGACTATCCAAAATTCATATAGTCATTGTGTAGGGTGTTATGAACTAGCTCACAAAAAGATACAAAATATAGATCAACGACTTGAAAATCAGGCTCTTCGAGGGGGAAACCTCCTTTACATTACACAAATGAACAATTATTGGATGATACAAATGACTAAACCTCCTTTCTATATATAGGAGTCTAAGGGGTCATAATATAATCAAAGCCAATGTAACACTAATAATATAAGGGCACAACAATAACAATAGTGGGCTTCTATGGGGCACACTAATAACAATATGGGGGCAATAAGGGCACAATAATAAGAATAAGGGCTAAAATGACAATAGTAATGGGGGAATCACCAGTGTTATAGGGACCTAACATGCTCCTCTCCTTCAAAAAACTATTTTCCTCAACGCTTGAGTAGTTTTGGATGCTTCTGTATAAAATTCTCATCCTCCCGTGTGGAATATTTAGTGGGTAAATTCTTCCATTTGATGAGATACTCTGAAATTGATCAATTTCGTAGCTGTCGAGTTCTTGTGTTTGTGACTGCTTTAGGTTCCAATATGATTTTTCCTTCCTCGTCAAGTTATGGCAATATTTTTTAAACTAGGAGCTTGTCACCTATAACCTTCTTTAAACATGAAACATGGAAAATTGGGTGCACTTGGGAAGCTGCAGGAAGCTCCAATTTGTATGCCATAGTACCAATATTTTGTAACACCTTGTATGGACCATAATACTTTGGTGATAATTTATTATCCTTCTTAGCTTGCTTGAGGGACATTTGTTTATATGGCTGTAGCTGTAGGAATACCGAGTCACCTAAATCAAAACTTCTTTCGTTGTGATGTTGATCTGCCTGTTGTTTCATTCTATTTTACGCCAAAGTGAGGTTATCCTTTAAGAGTTGGAGAACTTGTTGTTGATGCTCAATGTGATATTCCATTGCTTGAACCTTATAATTTTCTCTGAAATATGATGTGATGGATGGTGGATGATATCCATAAAGTGCCATAAATGGAGTCATTTTTGCTACAACATGGAAGGAAGTGTTATACCACCATTCATCCAGAGGCAACCATTTGACCCATTGTGTATGTTTATGAAAGACAAAGAAATGAAGATATCCTTCCAAACATTTGTTTACTATCTTAGTTTTCCCATCATATTGAGGATGATAGGATGGGCTATGAGTTAACTAAGTACTGAGACAAGAAAATAATTATGTCCAAAAATTTCTAGTGAAAATAGGTTCTTTGTTGCTTACAATAATCTTTGGGTTTCCATGTAGATTTTGATTTTTTTCCATACATGCAGTAGAAACTGTACTGGAATTAAATGGATGAGATAATGAACAAAAAATTGTATACTTGATAAGTTTGTCAACTACCACCATGATGACACTCTTTCCTTCGAACATAGGCAAACCTATGATAAAATCCATTGAAACCTCCTCCCAATGTTGGCTTGGAATGGATAAAGGTTGTAATAGACCTGGGGTCTTAATTGTTTCAACTTTATTTTGTTGGCAAACCAAACATTCCACCACAACATTTTGAATATCCAATTTAAGGCGATCCCAAAAAAATTCCTTCTTAGCCCTATGGTAAGTTTTTAAAAATCCTGAGTGCCCTCCTAAGGGAGAAGTGTGCAATTCGATAAGAATTTTTTGTTTGAGTTGGGAATTCCTACATAGGTATAAGTGATTTTTTTTCCATAACAAATCATTTTTCCAACTAAATGTATCAGATGTACCAGGATCTTGTTGTAGCTTTTGAATGATTGTCCAGACTTCTTCTTAATTCTTCCATTCATCCATTGCTTTGTTTATCCAATCTGGTTGGATAATAGAAATGGTGCAAAGCAATGCTTCCACATCCTCATCCTTTCTTGAGAGTGCATTTGCCACAACATTTAGCTTCCCTTTTTTGTAGATGATTTCAAAGTCATAACCCAACATCTTTGTAACCCATTTTTTCTTCTCTTCTCAATATAATCTTTGCTCTAAAAAGTATTTAAGACTATCATGATCCATTTTTACCCTGAAGTGTCTTCCCATTAGATGGAGTCGCCATTTCTTAAGTGCATGTAGTATTGAAAACATTTCCTTCTCATAAATAGATTTGTGTAAATACTTTGCTTTGATTGGATGACTTTCGAAAGCAATGGGTCTTTCTTCTTGCATTAAAAAAACACCAATTCCATTTCCTTAGACATCACATTCCATAATAAAGGTTTTTGTGAAGTCGAGCCTAGCTAAGATGGCGCTTGGCACATGGCCTCTTTAAGATGTTCAAAGGCATTTGTTGCTTCTAGAGTCTATGAAAATTGATATTTGTTTAATAATGTTGTTAGAGGTGTTGCTATTCTCCCATCATTCTTAACAAACTTGCGATAATACCCTGTCAACCTGAGAAATCCTCGCGGATGCTTTATGGATGTGGGGATTTTCCATTCCTTAATGGCTTTAATTTTTCTAGGGTATACCTTTACACCTTCATGAGATACAATATGACCCAGATAGTCCACCTCTTGTACTCCAAAAAAACATTTGGATCTTTTTGCATATAATTGTTTCTCCTCCAATAGTTTGAGCACCCTGTCAACATGTTGAACATGATCCTTCCAAGACTTGTTGTAGATTAGTATATCATCAAACAATACTAACACAAATTTTCTAAGGAAGGGTTTGAAAGAGGAATTCATCAAACCTTGAAATGTAGAAGGTGCATTGGTAAGGCCAAAAGGCATGACCAAAAATTAATAGTGACCCTCATGATTTCTAAATGTTGTTTTCGGAATGTCTTTAGCCTTAATTTTTGATTTGATCATATCCCGAATGAAGATCCAACTTGGTGAGGTAAATTGATCCATGCAATTGATCCAGTAATTCATCAATGACAGGAATGGGAAATTTATCTTTAATAGTGAGCTTGTTGAGCTCTCTATAATCTGGACACATGGACCATGTTCCATCCTTCTCGGGCACCAATACTACTGGAGCAGAGAAAAAACTTTGACTAGGTTGAATTATACCAGCATCTAGCATTTCTACAACCATATGTTCAATTTCACTCTTTTGGGCATAGAGATATATGTAAGGCTTGATGTTTGGAGGAACACTTCCTAGAATCAAATGAATAGCATGATCATGATAAAAAATAGGTGGGAGGCCTTTGAGAGTCTCAAATACCTTGGAATGATTGTCCACGACTTTTTGGAAATCTAGAGAAATAGATGATGTCATTGTAGGAACCTCTAGCGAACATAATTGTGCAATTACGCCTCATTGTTATTTCTTTAGAAGCTTTGTCATTTTGTGAGAGCTGATTATATTTCATGGTTTCCTTTTGATACCCCTTAATTCAAATTCCTTTCCTTCCCAACAAAATTTCATGAAAATTAAAAGCTATTGTACCCAAGGATTGTAGCCATTGGACTCCTAGTACAACATCAACACCACCCATTGGAATGGAAAGCATTGGGATATTCAATACATAATCTCCCATCGATAGCTTGATATTATGGCACTTTACAGAGCAATTTATGGTTCCTCCTCTTGCAACCATCACTTGAAACTCCAATGCTGGATATAGGAATAAATCAAATTCCTTGGCTATCTTACAATGAATAAAATTATGGGTACTGCCTGAATCAATCAACACTATTACCTTTTTCTTCTTGATATGTCCTTCTATCTTGATAGTTTGAGGAGTGGTAATTCTAGCCAATGCATTACAAGATATGGTCGGATTCATTTATTCTTTCTCTAGGGCTTGTTCCGGGTGTATATCCTCTTCTTTTGATGTTTCTTGTTCCTTTTCTTCCTCCTCTTCACAACCTATGTAAAATAATTTCTTCTCAGCACACTTATGAACTTTAGTGTATTTGTTATCACAACTGTAACAATGCCCTTTTGCTTCTTTTTCTTCGAATTTTTGTGGTGTCAACCTTGTAGGTTTTGGAAGGTTAGGGGAAAAACACTTCAATCTTTATAACTGAGAGTGGTAGGCTTCCTAGTTGCCATAATTTTTCTTTCCATGTTTCTTGCCAACCTGAATGCCTTCTCTAATGAATCAGGTCCTGAAAGGAAAACCTCATGTTGGATGTTATCCTTTAAAGTCCTTATTAACACTTCAATCCTATGCCCCTCTGGAATATCTTTTACCCTTATATTCATTTTTTGGAAATCCTCAATGTTCTCCATCATTGAACCCTTTTGTTTGAGATTTATCAATTGGCTAAAAAAGGTGTTTCTTTTTGTCTCCTCATAATGTGCTATCATTTCTTCCGTAAAAATTTCCCAAGTGACAATTTGTTTAAGAGATAAAAGCCATTGATATCATACAAACTGATTTGGTTCCAAATATAAAGTTGCAATGCATACCTTTTGTGTGTTTTGCACATTATGGAGATAGAAATATTGCTCCATCTGTAGTATCCATGTTACGGGATCCTTGCCATCAAGCTTCCTCATATCAATCTTTGGAACATGATGGGTCTTCAATCCGACGTTAGAGTCTATGAAATCATGATTAAAATTTCTTTTGTTCTCATCATGAGTTTCCTTTACTACCCTTTTACAATTAGTAAAGATTTCTTGTAGCAAATTTGTCAAATCTATCTTCAAATCTTCCATTTTTCCTTCCATCTTAGCTTCCATGCCATTCATCTTAGCTTCCACACCTTTATTTAAACCATTGATCTTAGCTTCCATGTCATTCATCTTAGCTTCCATGCCTTTCTTTAAACCATCCATCTTATCTTCCACACCATCCATCTTAGCTTCCACACCTTTCTTGAAGCCTGTTAGCCCTGCTATGCAACGTTGAATTTCTAATGTCAGAGGAAAGATTGGTATGATTAACTGTCTTCAAAGGGGCCCCACATGGTCATTTTCCCTTCTCCTCCTACCTTGCTTACTCTCCACCACCTCTATTTCCCTATTTACCTCCTAAACCCGACAAATTAACCCCCGTTGACCTTAGCCCCAAGCGCAAAACCCCAAACTAACCATAAAGCCTATCACATGTCTTCGCGCATTTGTAACTCGCCACGCCACATGCTCGCCGATCGAACAACTCCCGTTGCACTTGATAAAGGTGACCCACTTGACCATTTTCCATCGTCAGATGCATCTCCGCCCGATCTGACGGTCTTCGCATACATTGCACCAATAACATGATCGAGCGATAGCACATGATGAGAACGGCTTTTCTCTCTCATTTGCCGCTACGTGTCGATCATTGAGTGGAGTCACTCAGCCCCAGGCATTTACCACTTAGCGCTCGAAAGTGGTGCGATGAAAATTGTTGGCACTCGACCAAATCACCCTCGCCTGTTAAATGCCCGTGCAACTTCATTTCTTGATGAATGTTCAATCTGTCCGCTAAAGATCTAATGGCCCTAACACACCCCACTTCCATCTCAGCTGATAGCTTTGTTCGAGCCATCTCCACCATCCATTTTCTTGATCCGACAACCATTCTTCTCGCTTGCCCAAATCGTCCACCTATCCATGTATTCCACGTCCTCTGACCATTCTGTTGCCCAAAGAAGGAGATGACCAGTTCTGCCAGCTTCAGTTATAGTAATATCCCCAACAACCGCACTTAACAAAAAGTATGGCCAAAGGAGAAAAGAACATAGCACAACTCTGCCACTGAATTTATCAATCAAGGAATCCACTAGTACGAGCCCTCCAACTGCCCAAAGGATAACATAGCACTTGAACAGATCAAATTCACCCATTGAAACAAGAAAACCTCGCCCAGAGACTCCATCAGGCAGTTAAATGTAGTTGGTGGTCAATTATGACCCCTCCATACCTAAATGGCCAAGTGCCATAGTATCGTAAACTTATAAATATCCAGAAGTAAGATGTAATTAGGGTTGGCATTTGATGTAAGGTTCAACTTCTGGAGACTATAGACATTTTGTCACTTGTAGTGTCTCATCTTCATTTTCAACAAATACAAGCGTCTTTTGCTGTTAACTGCTCACTATCCATTTTCCTCTGTTCTAAGCTTGTACCTGATATGTTTTGTTCTTTATCTCTTGATGTTTAGCACTAGATAACCATTATCTTATCTCTGTGTTAAAATCTTGTATGCATCAGTAAATAGGTTGCTCAGGTTTCTTTCTATCTAATGTAGGAGAGCTGTCATCTTGTCTTTGCATTAATAGACTAGATTTGCAGGTTTCTGTGCTAGTTGTAGTAGGCCATCACATGGTCTTGTGCATCTACTAGTGTGGTTAGCATTCTCCATATTCACCTATTATCTAAACTGTGAGCATTGGTGATGTAAATCCTTGTAGTCTGAGGGTGTTCATGCATGTCTGGAGTGAAACAAAGTAGAAGTCATTATTTGGCTTGAACCAAACCATCATTCCTTCCATTAAACCTTGCAACAATAGTTGAATTTGTATGTTACTAGGCATCTCTGAGCTACAACCTAGGAGAATTTCTTGGAATCCTAACATAATTGGTGCCATTGCCGGGGAGAGGAGATTGAAGATCAGCTTCCCTGGGAGAATGACACAGATCTAGTTTTGATGATAGGCAAAGTTTGGACACATTTTGGGTTGTAATCATCTATCTGGCGACTCTACTGGAGGCCGAACCTCTTGGCGACTGCACATCACAGTTTTGGCTTATTTTGTGAGACACACTCGAAGAAATCCTCATAAATCACCAGCTGACCCAATGCCTGACCCTGAAAAGATTGTCAAGCAAAGCAAGATATCAGGAAAAGGAGCATCAGGATCAGCTAAGCCTAAACAATATTATGTATCTTTGGAAGAAAGGCTTGTAACTGAGCATGCTCATGTTGAAAATATAGAGCCTAGCACTATCAGTGAAGATATACTCTCAGAGGTTCATAAAGCTCCTTGTTCAATAAGTTCCGCTTTGGATATCAGTCCAAAGGAAACCTCCCTTCCAGTCCATCATATTCCTTTAACCTTGTCAGTCATTTCTCAACTCCATACCTTGCAGACTACTAGCACTCTTCCATCTACCCTAGTCATGGCATGCCCACAAGCACCCACCCAAATGGAAAGAATCATAGCTGCTAGGTATGGAACCTTGGTCCTACCTATTCCTTTGAATGCCATGCCTACAGGAGAATATCAGAAATACATGCCTAAGTTCACTAGTACAGAGGGAGTGATAGCTAAAGAACACCTTGAGTCTTTTTATAGCTACGCTGATAGCCTAGATATCAGTGAAGACAATGTGTGGATGAGAGTATTTGTCCAAAGCCTAGATGGAGAGGCTAGAAAGTGGTTCAGAGAGCTAACCCCTAGGTCTATAACAGACATTGAAGCATTAGATGAGGTGTTTTTAAAGCATTGGGGAGATAAGAAAGACTTGCTATACTACCATACTTAGTTTGGCAACCTGAAGAGGGAAAATGGGGAGTCATTTTCTGACTTTAATAAAAGATTCAATCGTATGTATAACAAGATACCAGCTGAAGTGAAGCCTACCCCCACCTCTGCCAAACTCACCTATGCCAATGCCTTCGATTCTGATTTTTGCCTATTATTAAGAGAAAGAAGATGTGTTTCTCTAGGTGAAATGAAAGATGCAGCCTTGGAGGTGGAATCCAATATCATGGCTACAGAGAAATGCAAAGGGCATGCTGATAGAAGGAGGCAGAGAGGCGAGTCTTCTTCTTCTTCTTCTTCAAAACCCAAAATAGACAAAATGAATAAAATGATAGAGTCATTGGCTTCTGAAATATCCAATGAGCAGAGTTATGGGAAAGCATGGCTTCCTAATGCATTTGCTCCTAGAAATCCAAATCCATTCAGAAGAGCAAATGAACAATTGCAGATCATTCAGAGGGGCAAAGAGGCCATTGAAGAAAAAAAGGTTAAGACTCCTTTCTAGAACATAGTCATGGAAGAGGAACAATTTGATGAAGAGGATGAGATTCACTGTATGGAAGACAAGGGCAGTGCTGCCTTTTTAACATTAGTTGCCTACGAGGAGTCATTACTCAAGGACCAAACTAGTCAAGAGTGGGGCAGAGAAGCTATTCTACAGACTGAAGATCAGTATAGATATAACTTGAGGTTTAGAATGAGTAATGTTAAAGAGAATCCTACCCAAAGAGATACTGTCCCCACAGAGCAGCAGATCAGCAAGCAGAAGCGACCGATAGCTGATCCCACCATCCTGAAAGCACCAGCTCAAGAGGTAAGAGGCCCTGACAAGTCCTCTTCCCTTTTCAGTTTTGAATCAGAAGTCCAGAAGTTAAAAATATCTGTACCTCTGATAGAACTTGTAAAGAGTGACATCTTTAAGAAGCCCATCCTTGATGCCCTTGAGCTGAAAGCCTCACAAGCATCTAATGACTATGTGAATTTACAAGATGATAAAACTATAGTTGTGCTTAGCCCAATGATTGAACCCACTGATGACAATTCCCCATCATTTTATGTCTCCTTGACCATTCATGACAAAATCCTCCACAACTGTTTGCTGGACACATGTGCTAGCCATAATCTGATGCCCAAAGCGGTCATGGAAGAGTTAGGCCTTGGTATTACCAGACCTTATCATGACTTGTTCTCCTTTGATTCAAGGAAGGTGAAATGTCTGGGGTTAATCAAAGACTTGGCTATCACCCTAACTCAGTTGCCCATGAAAAGCATGACGATAGACATTGTGGTAGTAGATGTTCCCCCTAAGTTTGGTATGCTACTTGCGAAAGGGTGGATTAAGAGGTTGGGTGGGACCTTGCAAAATGACTTGTCTTATGCAACTGTCCCTGCTTTTGAAGGAGAAAGCAGAAGACTATACAGGGAAGCTCAACTGGCTTATATCATCAGTGATGAGAAGAATCCCGCTAATCATCCCATTTATGCTATGGACACTGATTTTGGAGCATGTATTATCCAAATAGAAGAATCCCATAGGGCCTTGATACATCTCAAGAAACCAGTATGCCAGGCTGTGGAAGAGGAAGGGGTACAGGCTTGGGACATGTTCTTTGATGGAGCCTGTTCAAAGGAAACTACAGGAGTAGGAATGGTGTTGGTGTATCCAAAACAAGAAAGTGCACATCTGTCTTTTAAGCTGACTTTTCAGGTCACCAACAATATAGCAGAGTATGAGGCTATGATATTGGGCTTAAATGTTGCCAAGGACATAGGAATAAGAGACATAAAGGTGTTTGGAGATGCTGATCTCATCAGTCAACAAGTGAAAAAAACGTTCCAAGCAAGGCACCCAAGGCTGAAAGCATACATAGATGAGGTATGGAGACTCAAAGAATATTTCGATAACTTTTGTATCTCATATATTCCTAGAGTAAAAAATCAGCTTGCTGATTCCCTTGCTGTGTCTGCTAGCATGTTCATCCCTCCCATGCCCCCTAGATTGTCTTATCATGTCCATATAAAATATAGACCATCCTTGCCTAATAATGTCCAACACTAGAAAGTCTTTGAGGATGATGATGAAGTAAATAGGTTTCTACAAGTCATTGATGAGTTCTGTGAAATGAAAATTCACCAAGAAAATGAAACCTTGGAGGAATGTCCCCGGCCCCAGCTAAGGAATAGAATTGTCCAAGACAACATTGTTTAGTTGCCTAGCAATCATATACCTAAAGGGATAGTACCTCTAGAGAAGCTGTTCAACCATAACGATGTGCCTCATAAGGTTTCCCAAGAAGAAAATCAGTCTGCAGTCCATAGGCATAACATAGGGAGTCCAAATCATCCAAAATATATAAATCTATCCACCCATTTGTCTACTGCCCAAAGTTCTAAATACTAGACCTTAATGAAGCAATTTGTTGATGTCTTTGCCTGGGAATACAGTGACCCTAAAACTTATGACAAAAATATTATCCAGCATAAGGTCCCATTGGAGAAAGACACCATTTCTTTAGAGCAGAAGCTGAGACACATAAATCCATTGCTCCTCTCTCTGATTGAAAAAGAAATCAAAGAGTTGTTGGTTGCCAAAATCATAGTTCCTATGAGATATTCAAAGTGGGTAGCCAACCTGGTAGTGGTTAAGGAAGAAAAGTGGAGAAATAAGGTTGTGTGTTGATTTCAGGAACTTGAACAAATTCTCTAAGAAAGACAACTATCCACTACCAAAGATGGAACATTTGCTACAGAAAGTCTTAGGAGCCAAATTTATGTCTTTCCTGGATGGATTTTCAGGGTATAACCAAGTTGTTGTACATCCAAATGACCAAGAAAAGACTACTTTCACCACTCCTTGGGGCACTTTCATGTACTCTAAGATGCCCTTTGGGCTGATGAATGCTGGGGCTACCTTTCAGAGAGCCATGGATATAGCATTCGTAGGAGAGAAGGATAAGTTTGTCCTTGTTTACCTGAATGATATAATAGTATACTCTAGCAGCCATCAAGATCATCTGCAGCATTTGAAGAGAGTGCTTCTGAAGTGCAGAAGGTTTGGGATATCAGTGAATCCTAAGAAGTCACAGTTTGCTTTAGAGGAGGGCAAGCTTCTAGGACACATTGTTTCTACTGTAGGTGTCAAGATTGACCTAGAGAGCGTAAAAGTAATAGAAACCTTGTCTGTCCCAAGATAAAACAATAACATCCAATCCTTTTTGGGCAAAATAAATTTTGTAAGGAGGTTTATTCGTAATTTTGCAAAATTGGTAAAACACATCACCTCTATGCTGAAAAAGGGATTAGAGGTCAAATGGATTGATGCATCAAGAAGATCTTTTGAAGCCATCAAAGGAGCTATTATGGAAGTTCCCACTTTAATCAGCTTGGACTATAAAAAGGAGTTCCATATCTTCTCTTTTGCTTCTGGTGACACCCTTGCAACAGTCTTATTGTAGAAAGATGATGAAGGTTCAGAGCATCTAGTGGCATTTTTTAGTAAAACCTTTAGGGATGCTGAACTAAGATGTGATATTATCGAAAAACAGGCATATGCTCTTATCAAATCTTTAAAGGCTTTCCGAATATACATTCTGCACTCCAAGGTAATTGCATATGTGCCCTTTGCTTCAGTAAAGGTGTTATATACCTAGGGGGGATAATATGGGGCACCAAGGGAGGTACCCAAGGTAATAATGTAATAATGGGATGGGCCATAGTAATAAATAAGGTGGTTAACCCATATCATGTAAGGGACCACA